>JAGFBZ010000364.1:745000-1026510 GCA_018398805.1 Hirundichthys speculiger | reverse complement strand
GTTTTCCTGCAAATAAAAACATCCTCTGAGAGTGTTGAATCCTTTTTCTTCCTCCTTATTTCCTCTGTATTTTTAAAACATGATTCTGTGAAGAAAATATGAAGTTGTCTTTTAACATTCTCGATGGTTAAGGGGTTTGTAGAAAGAGAGAAATAATAACGAAACTGGAGAGAACAGTAAGTTCTTAGTTTGGTTTTCATCAACAATAATAATGTGGTTTATCAATAGTCAAATTTTATTCGAATCTATTTGTATTAACTTTTTTTTTAATTTGACTGTTTCATCCTTTATAAGGAATTGATGGAATTTTTAAATTATGTTGAATTGTTATTTTTTTTTACCTTTGACTTTTATAAAAAAAAAATCAAGGAACAACTTTACAGTGAAACAATTTAATATTAAAAGTATAGAACATTATGTACAGTATGTATGAGATATATTAAAAATAGGTTGAAAAAACTGCAAAACAATGGCAAGTATTTGATTTAGAATAAAATGGAAGAAGTAGCGCAACAGTCTTCTTTACAGAGAAAGTCCTAAATCTGGTTATAAAAGCTTTGTTAAGCCTGAAATATTGGACTTAACTTTAAAACAATAAACCAACATAAAAAAGTATGTATGTTTCTGAATAAGTGGACAAGCTTATGACTATGGTTATTTTCTCTAACCTGTAGAATATTTTAATAATCTTATTTTATTAATAATAAGAGCATTACTGGTTAGACGTGAGTTTGTGCTGCAGTTCAGAACAAAAATATTATTCTCAACTGGAGTCAAGTGGTGAAACTGTAAATTAAGTTAAAGTTTCTCCAAAATTCCCAGGAAGTATCAAATTGCAACAGTATCCGGTTTACAGGAGGAGCATATTTAAAAAAATAAAAAAGATGAGAAAAAAGGAAGCAAATGAAAGAAAAGAATCAGGGACTTCGCCGACTTTTTTAAGAATGGAGGAAAATAAAATTTAGATCTGACCAAAGTTTTGGAAAATTCCTTTTTTATAGAATGAGAGCCGTGAGGAAAAATATTTATGAATTATTTGATCTATTGTAATAATTAGTATACGGAACGTTGCACAAAAGGGGATTGGTTATTAAGTATTTACAGCTTTTAAAGCCTGTAACTTAAAAGTTGCTAATGACAACACTGCCGGAGTGGGCGAGATGAAAGGTAGGAGTATATTACACGGATAAAATTTTATAAAATTCATGAATATTTGTTGTATATCATTAGCAGTTATGTTGGTGTTCAAGCGTAAAGTCAAGCCTGAAAAGGTTGGCAATATTATCAGTGTGATATTTTTTTATTCCTACGTTTTGAGAAGTTTAGGAATATGAGTTATATAGTATTTTTATAGCATTTTCGTTAACTGAAATAAAATAAAAACGAGTTTTTAAAAAAAAAAAACAATAACTAACTGAAACTGTATTATGTGTTTATAAAACGAACTAAAATTAACTATAATAATGTCAAGAAAGTCTTGTTTGTAATTTTTTTTTCCTCATAAACGTTTGAAATCTATTAACTTCGCTCTGCCGTACAACAACAACCACAAAAAAAAAAAAGAAAAGAAAGAAAAAACTAAAGTGATCAGCAGTAATGGCTGCAGCAAAAGTTGGGAGAAAGCAGCACAGTCCTATTTGGGATTTCTTTGTGTTAATGATAAAAACAAGTGCCTTGTTGTAGAAGCAGGTGATACAATGTGTGGAATACTTCTGAAGGAGAAAAACCCACGAATCTGAAAGTCCATTTGAAAATCTCACATAAGAAGGCTAACCAAGACTACCTGGATAAGCTAGCCTAAGCTAGCCCCCTGGAAATAAGGCCAACCAAGACTACCTGGATAAGATAGCCTAAGCTAGCCCCCTGGAAAGAAGGCTAACCAAGACTAGCTGGATAAGCTAGCCTAAACTAGCCCCCTGGAAAGAAGGCTAACCAAGACTACCTGGATAAGCTAGCCTAAGCTAGCCCCCTGGAAAGAAGGCTAACCAAGACTAGCTGGATAAGATAGCCTAAGATAGCCCCCTGGAAAGAAGGCCAACCAAGACTACCTGGATAAGCTAGCCTAAGCTAGCCCCCTGGAAAGAAGGCTAACCAAGACTACTGTGGTGTAGTCTCATTTATCTGGCAACCCATGTTGGTGACGTTATACACTGGTGTGGGGAGTACACGCTAACTCTATGAAGCCAAGCTGATATCAACCCGTTGTTGTTTATTGTTATTTTGATACAGTTCAGTAAAGTCATCCATTGCAAGTTCTAGTAGTTTTCCTTGCCTCTAAGTGACAACAGGACATGGTGACAGAAGTGGAGCTACTTTGAGCGAGAGTGCACGGCAGAGAAAGTGACTTTTATTCGGTAAAACGAGACACGTGTGCCGACATGAGCAACGGGGAGAACGGTGGAGGAGCTGCAGCAGCAGCAGTGGCAGCAGCCCAGGCGGCGATCGCGGCACCTCCGATGGCGACGTTCAACATCAAACCACCGGAGCCTTTCGACTTCGCAAAGCCACACGAGTGGGAGAAGTGGATAAGGAGGTTTGAACGTTTTAGACTGGCGAGCAACCTGAACTCCTCCTCCGATGCTAACCAGGTGAATACACTTGTATACTGCATGGGGGACGAGGCTGACGACGTGCTACAGGGTCTGGACCTGACAGACGAGCAGCGACAGCGGTATGCTTCAGTCAAGGACGGATTTGACAAGTTTTTCATCCCAAAAAGAACGTCATATACGAACGCGCCAAGTTCAACAGGAGAGTACAGCAGCCTTCAGAGTCAGTGGACGTATTCATCACAGCACTGTACGCACTGGCAGAGTTCTGTGAGTATGGAGACCTACATGATGCGCTTTTGAGAGACAGAATAGTTGTGGGAATCAAAGATTCATCCCTGTCAGAAAGGATGCAGCTAGATAGGGATCTCACTCTAGCTAAAGCTATCACAATGGCCAGACAGTCTGAGGAAATTAAGAGGCAGCAGACTGATCTGAGAGACATAAGTGCCAGCAAGCCAGCCATGGATTCTATGCATTTCAAGAAGGGAAAACAAAACAAATTCAGAAACAAAGATCAGACACAGGGGCAGCACAATGGACTACTCCTGCGTGGAACCAGGTTAGTGATACCCGCCAGTATGAGAAACAATGTTCTCGACAAGATACGTGAAGGTCACCAAGGGGTAGTTAAGTGCAGGGAACGTGCAGGTCAGACAGTGTGGTGGCCTGGACTGAGCTCCCAAATAAAAGAGCTAGTGCTCAACTGCAGAGAGTGCATCAAAGAAAGGGTTAACCCCAGAGAACCTCTTATGCCAACCACACTCCTGGACGGGCCCTGGCAGAAGTTAGGTGCAGATCTATTCACCCTGAGAGACAAACATATCTGCTAGTGGTGGACTATTTTTCCAGATTTGTGGAAATAGCACAACTCAGCCCGACAAGGTCCACAGACGTGATAGTTCATCTAAAGTCGATGTTCTCGCGTAATGGGATTCCATATCAGTTTTTTTCTGACAACGGCCCTCAGTTCTCGAGACAGGAAATGAAGCAGTTCGCAGCAGACTATGGATTCGTGCACGTGACCAGCAGTCCTAAGTATCCGCAGGCCAACGGCGAGGTGGAACGTGCCGTCCAAACAGTCAAAAACCTGCTCAAAAGGCCAAAGATCCTTATCTTGCCCTACTGGCCTACTGGGCCACTCCCCTGAGTAACGGCTACAGTCCTGCCCAGTTGCTCATGGGTCGTCGTCTTCGTACCACCTTACCCATCCTTCCTGAGAGGCTGAAACCAGATCTACCAGACCTGCAGGCCCTTCGGGACAAGGAGCGGGAGAAGCGACTGATGGATGCAAAGTGTTTCAATCAGAGACACAGAGCGCAAGCTCTCACCAAGTTGACACCTGGAGATCAGGTTTGGATTACCGACGCAAAGGCACAAGGGACTGTGACTTCCGCACACAACAGCCCACGATCCTATCTGGTGAGTGGACCGCAAGGAACACTGCGGAGGAACCGTCAGCATCTCGTGCCTATGCCAGTGTCTCAGGCTCAACCTGTGCAGGAGAACATTCCTCCCTGTACAGACTCTGGAACTCTGTCTCCACCTAAACCACCTCAGGGCACACCCAGTGGTGTGAGAACAAGGTCAGGCAGAGAAGTTAGAAAGCCACAGAGACTGGACTTATGAGAGAATAAAGAGAAAACAAAAGGGGTTTCTTTTTGAAAAAAAAAAGAGAGAAACTGTTTTGTTGTTTTGTTTGAAAAAAAAAAGTGAAGTGATTTGTTTTTCTACTTGAACAGATGTGACATTTGGTTTGGTGTTTTGAAAAGAAAGAGAATAAGAAAATACCTGATTTTGGTTTTGCTATTTGAATGTTTCATTCTAGTGTTTGTGGTGTTCTAAGGTACACTTTATGGTTGTTGTTTTTTTTTGGCAAGAAAGGAATTGAAAAAAAAAGAAGAATGCTATGTTTCTGTGAGTGAAAAAAAAAAGCACATAGTGAAATAAGGTATTCTGCTGTTTGGGGAAAAGTAGTATTTTGCTGGTGGGGGTGAGAAGAAATGTTATTTTTGTGATTTTGAATTTTGAAATGTGACTTGAGTTCATGTATTGATTTATTCGAATTCAAAGGTCTACTTGTTAAAATTGTGTGATTTGAAAAGAGGTTACATCTTTGGGACTTTTCAAACCTTAGTAAGGGGGATGTGGTGTAGTCTCATTTATCTGGCAACCCATGTTGGGGACGTTATACACTGGTGTGGGGAGTACACGCTAACTCTATGAAACCAAGCTGATATCAACCCGTTGTTGTTCATTGTTATTTTGATACAGTTCAGTAAAGTCATCCATTGCAAGCTCTAGTAGTTTTCCTTGCCTCTAAGTGACAACACGACAACTACCTGGATAAGCTAGCCTATGCTAGCCCCCTGGAAAGAAGGCCAACCAAGACTAGCTGGATAAGCTAGTCTAAGCTAGCCCCCTGGAAAGAGAAGCTACAGCTGCACGCCAGTCAGCGTTGGGAAGGACCGGGAGAAAACAGCAACTATAATGGACTGTTTCCATGGAGACCAGATAGCTGCTGGTCAGTAAATACGCTGGAACACCACAAGAGGGAAGATGCATTGATAAATATGTTTATTGAGACCAGAATGTAAACACGACTATGTGATTCAATAGCCATCAAAAAGTTCAGTGCTTCACTCCAACCAAAATTACAACCCTAATTTACAAAATAAAACTAACACTGACACTGAAACTAATAAAAACTAAACTAAAACTAAGTATTTCAAAACAAAAACGAATAAAAACTAGCAAAACTGCTCTAAAAACGAATTGAAACTAGCTGAATTTGGAAAGACTAAAGTAAAAACTAAAATTAATGGAAAATCCAAAACTATTATAAAACCTGCTCCAATGAGTTGATACCTGAAGTAGTTCTCCTTTCCGCCGCTAGAGGGCGCTGGAGGAACTCTGTTAGGCGGTAAACGTATCAGAATAGTTTATCTTTCTCTCACAACTTGTTTCAAATTTATGGAATTAAACGACGATAACTAACATATGCACATACAAATGTTATATACAAAGATGTATAAAAACGTAAACGTGATGAAGGTTTTTTTTTCCATGGTTTTCGCTTCTCCGTTCCTATTGGTCCAAAGCGTACCACGTGACCAGGGTGAAACACGAACGCTTCTCTGTAGACTTTAATTAAACGTATTTGTCGTGTTTTTAAATAAAAAAAAAGATCGTCGTTGCGCGTTTAAAGATAATACATCGCTGATGATGGTTTTATGACGCTGAGAAGGGTGTTGCGGAATTGTGAAACCGTGAGTTAAAAGGACTGTGCTGAGGATGAGTACTGTCTTTCGGAGGTATATGTGGTATCGCTTCTCGGCCTTTTGGCTAAGATCAAGTGTAGTATCTGTTCTTATCAGTTTAATATCTGATACGTTCCCTATCCGGGAACCATATATTAAATTGATTTTTGGAGCAGGGAGATGGAATAGGGGCTTGCTCTGTCCACTCCACGCATCGACCTGGTATTGCAGTATTTCCAGGAACGGTGCACCCCCCTAATATTGTGAGGAATAATCTTACTAATTTTGCAATAAAGACAGTAAATGATTAATTACCGTAGAACTTAAGAGTCTGAGTTCGATTGAATGTGACAACGTAATCATGTTCATCAATATGAGAAAAGAGTTTAAACGTAGTGATGCAGTTCATAGCTTTTATTCTCAATAATAATAAATGTGTATTATTGTCACTCAATGAAAAGATATTTGTCATGTTTCCTGGCTATGAGTTAAAATAAAAAGTCCTCATGTATTTATTCATGTCTTCTTAAAGGTGGGGTGGGTGTTGTTTTTTTGCAACACTTTTTACAATATTGCCTGAAAACCTTTTCACATTTCCATTGCACCCACTGAAATAAAATGTTTGCAAAAAAAACTAAACATTTTGGTCCAGTCTAGAAGGTATAATCAGAGAAAAACTCTGACCAATCAAAAAAGTGATCATCACTATTTTGATTGGCTGCCTAATACGTCCATCAAATATCACCCCTCCCTCCCTCCCTCCCTATGGTTCATGCAGTCGTGAATCATGTGAAGGCGTGGTTTCGAGGGGTGGGTGAGCTGAAGAGGAGGAGGCGGAGCCTTTGGGAGGAGGGAGGGAGTGTATATTTTCAAAATCTCACTTGAGTTGGATTGTTGGAACCGTTTTTCAAACAACACCTACTCCACCTTTAAAAAAAAAAATTCTGAATAAATAGTAAAATACGGTTTTATATCACAAGGTTTAATGGATTTGGGAGCTATATATATAACTATATAAACTACCATCCGACATACTTGCAATGAATCCTTTTTGCACTTTTCTAGTTAAACTGGTGTCAGAAATGTTCTTTTTTTTTTAACTGTTTTTCTTTTCTTAGCTGTTGTACATTTTAAGTTTGATTTGATACTTGTCACCGTGGGACAATAAGAAAACGTTTTTTCGATTCTTCTGTATGTCTAGTAGAGATTTGGAAAAAATTGAAAATAAAGTTGACTTTGACTTGACTTTTGTCTACAGCTGCCCAAATCACAGCAGAATTAAATGTGCACCTCAACTCTCTGGTAATCATTTAAATAACGGAATTGTAATGTATGTGTAAGAAAATTTGTAGAAGTAGGTATATTATGATATTATATAATAGTATGTATGATATAATATATATATAATATGAAAGTATGTATAAGAAATGTATTGTAATATAAATTTTCGCCATATCAACCAGCCCTATGAGAACTGAAAGAAGGTATAGTGTCCTAAATCGATACACAACATGGATTAATTCTGTTGTTAATTCTTTTGTCCACTAGAGGCCGACAGAGCTCTTAAAGTTGTGGCTTTAATATTTACACTGTCACAGCATGACACCTCTACTTTTTCTTGCATCTGATTAAATGTGAAGATTGAAGATACTGCTGAATACTGAAGAACTCCGTGTTGTGGTATTTATATATATTGTATTACACATTATAACACTTTAAAGTCTCATTATAAATAAATCAGTGATGGTTCCACTCCAGATCAGTAGGTGGCAGCAGCAGGACATTCAGCTTCCTACCATCAGTGAACAAAGAAACAGGAAGTGATTGCACTGTTAGCAGAAAAAGACCATGTAATTTATATGTTTTATACTTTTTACTGAAAGTCAGATTTAGATCAGACAGCTTATGATTGTAGTTTAACCCAGTTTTGTTTATCTTGAACTCATTTTAGCCTGCTGAGAGGATAAATAGATGAAATGTTTGATGTCTTTCAGTTAGCTGTTGCTATGCAGGCACAGCATTGCATTATGGGAAAGATCGTCTTTCTTTTTAAAATCAAAATATTGATAACTGTGCTGGTTTTTATAGAGATATCTTGGTTTTGTGTGTAGTGAAATGTTATATAGTCAGAGTTGGTGTATCCTGCGGTTTAGTTATTTTAGCGGGGTGTAACACCATGAGTGAGTTTGGTGTGTGTGTGAAAGGCATCTCGGTGTGTGAGTGAAGCAACTCATACTTACCTGGCAGGGGAGATACCATGATCAAGAAGGTGGTTCACCCAGGGCGAGGCTCAGCCATTGCACTCCGGTTGTGCTGACCCCTGCGAATTCCCCAAATGTGTGAATCTCGACTGCATAATTTCTGGTAGTGGGGGACTGCGTTCGCGCTCTCCCCTGATATGCATGTCAAATGCTAATGAGTCTGATACTATAGAGCAGGAGTGCCCAATTCCGGTCCTCGAGGGCCGCTGTCCTGCAGGTTTTAGATGTCTCCCTCCGTCTTCACACCCTGATGCAAGTGACTGTGTCATTAACAGACATGTGCTGACCTTGATGACAAGATAATGATGGCCGTTAATTAGGATCAGGTGTGTTAAAGCAGGAAAACATGCAAAACCTGCAGGACAGCGGCCCTCGAGGACCGGAATTGGGCACCCCTGATATAGAGCTACAATTTGTGTAGTAGAGATGGAGGGTTAGACATTTAAAAGTAGTATTTAACTGCTGTGTGATTTAGTTTCTTTGGTTTTTCAGTTGCAATACTACTATAGTGTGACGTTTATGTTGTTGTTATAATCATCTATGATTGCCAAGTACTACATTATGTGTTGCCTCATAGTGTAGTAAATTTGAAGTTGGACTGAACCCCAACATGCATGTTAGGTTGATTTGCGTGTGTGCATGTTGCTATTGACGCTCATTAATTTATTTATTGCTGTTTCTAGTGAATTGTTATGAACCAGACCTGTCCTGTATTTATTCTTCCTCTCATCCAGTGTCAGCTGGGATAGACTTTAACTGCCTTTGTGACCCCAAACCTGATGATAAAAGTGTAGTAGAAAATTGGTGGATGTTCATTACATGGTTAATGAATTCTCCAGTTAACTGTTTCCTCCACTAGATACTGACATCACTCTGTAAGTTGTAGTCGTTTTAAAACCAGATTAACACCTGATGAATGTTATTGTTTTGTGTAACAGATATTATATAAAATCAGTGTCCAGACTGTTAGAAACCCCTAGTTGTGATTTGGATGTGTATTGTCTCACTTTACAGCCTGTTAAATATGCTCTTTTAAATCAATCAGTGTTGTTTATGCTCCAGACCACTAGGTGGCAGCAGCAGGACATTCAGCTTCCTACCTGCAGTTAACAAAGAAAAAGAAAGTGGTTGCACTGTTAGCAGAAAAGGACCATGTGATTTATATGTTTTATAAATGTTTACTGAAAGTCAGATTTAGATCAGACGGCTTATGATCGCGGTTGAAATCAGTTTTGCTTCACTTGAACTCAACACTTGGCTGCTGGTTATCTGTGGGAGAATATTGTGGGAATCTTTTGCCAACAAGTTAAAACAGCCTTTCTCAACCTGTTTTCAGTCACGACACCTTTCAAAAGTGAATAAAATCTCACGACACCTCAGAGTAAAATATAATCCAAAGCCACACTGCATCGCTCCAACTGTAAATGCATACGTCTTGTTTATTTTGTTTAAATAACCTGAACAGATAACTGCACCAGAGTAGGCCTCAGCAGCTAGCTCAGCAGCTAGCTTTGGTAGCTATGGAGCAGATTCAGAGCTGGTGGATGAAGGCTTGATGAAGAAGTCGGCTCCTCTGTGATGTTCCGTTCCTGTGGGGCTTTTTCTTAAAGAAAACAATCCATGATGCAGATTAAAAAGTTCGCTTTGCTATCTGTGAAATAAAATTCCAGCAGTTAAATGAAATTACGACGTAAGCTAACTGGACAGTCACGTTGACCTTACGCTGACCCCATACTGACGTTGTTAACATTGGGAAATGGGCATGTGAGACATATTTTTATTATTCATTTCATGTCCAATTATGTATCTTATTTATTTATTTATTCATTCATTCATAGGCAAAAAGTCTGTATTTATGTGTGCATTCATATATTTATACAGTGCTATCTCTAGATACGAAATTAATTGGTTCTGGAAGTAGTTTCGTAACCTAAAAATTTCTTAAGTAGAGACACGTTTTCCATGTAAATGCCCTAATCTGTTCCAAGCCCCCCAAAATTCAAACAAATTTAATTTAAAAATTATAGAGAATACATGAAATGACATAAAAACATGTAAGAAATACATGTTAGAACTAGAAAAGCACTCAGTGAGCGCAGACCTCCACTAAATGCAACAATTATTGAAAATTTGAAAGTGATCCAGAATCCAGGATTTCTTCTGGATCACAGCCAAAATGAAATCAGTTCTTCCTTTTCACATTTCTGACAACTCCTGAAAATTACATCAAAATCCATCCAGAACTTTTTGAGTTATCTTGAACACAGACAAACAGACAGATAAACACCGGCAAAAACATAACCTCCTTGGCGGAGGTAAAAATTGTTTGTTTACCTGGTTGCTGAAAAAAAAAAAGCGGAACGGAACATCACAGAGGAGCCAACTTCTTCATCAAGCCTTCATCCACCAGCTCTGAATCTGCTCCATAGCTACCAAAGCTAGCTGCTGAGGTAGCTGCTGAGGCCTACTCTGGTGCAGTAATCGTGTTCAGGTTATTTAAACAAAATAAACAAGACGTATGCTTTTACAGTTGGAGCGATGCAGTGTGGCTTTGGATTATATTTTACTCTGAGGTGTCGTGAGATTTTATTCACTTTTGAAAGGTGTCGTGACTGAAAACAGGTTGAGAAAGGCTGTTTTAACTTGTTGGCAAAAGATTCCCACAATGCAATGCTGTAACTGCATAGCAACAGTTAACTGAGACATCAAACATTTCATCCATTTATCCTCCCACAGATAACCAGCAGCCCAGTGTTGAGTTCAAGTGAAGCAAAACTGATTTCAACCGCAATCATAAGCAGTCTGAGCTAAATCTGACTTTCAGTAAACATTTATAAAACATATAAATCACATGGTCTTTTTCTGCTAACAGTGCAACCACTTTCTTTTTCTTTGTTAACTGCAGGTAGGAAGCTGAATGTCCTGCTGCATAAACAACACTGATTGATTTAAAAGAGCATTTTTAACAGGCTGTAAAGTGAGACAATACACATCCAAATCACAACTAGGGGTTTCTAACAGTCTGGACACTGATTTTATATAATATCTGTTACACAAAACAATAACATTCATCAGGTGTTAATCTGGTTTTAAAACGACTACAACTTACAGAGTGATGTCAGTATCTAGTGGAGGAAGCAGTTAACTGGAGAATTCATTAACCATGTAATGACATCCATCCACAAGTTTCTACACTTTTATCATCAGGTTTGGGGGTCACAAAGGCAGTTAAAGTCTATCCCAGCTGACACTGGATGAGAGGAAGAATAAATACAGGACAGGTCTGGCTCATAACAATTCACTAGAAACAGCAATAAATAAATAAATGAGAGTCAATAGCAAGATGCACACACACAAATAGACCTAAATACATGTTGAGCTTCAGTCCAACTTCAAATTTACTACACTATGAGGCAGCACATAATGTAGTACTTGGCGATCATAGATGATTATAACAACAACATAAACGTCACACTATAATAGTATTGCAACTGAAAAACTAAAGAAACTAAATCACACAGCAGTTAAATGCTATTTTTAAAAGTCCAATCCTCCATCTCTACTACATGAGTTGTAGCTCAATAGTACCAAACTAGTTTATGTTTGACATTATAATCAGGGGAGAGCGCGAACGCAGTCCCCCACTACCAGAAATTATGCAGTCGAGATTCCCACATTTGGGGAATTCGCAGGGGTCAGCACAACCGGAGTGCAATGGCTGAGCCTCGCCCTGGGTGAACCACCTTCTTGATCATGGTATCTCCCCTGCCAGGTAAGTATGAGTTGCTTCACTCACACACCGAGATGCCTTTCACACACACACCAAACTCACTCATGGTGTTAACACCCGCTAAAATAACTAAACCGCAGGATACACCAACTCTGACTATATAACATTTCACTACACACAAAAGGAAGATATCTCTATAAAAACCAGCACGGTTATCAATATTTTGATTTAAAAAAGAAAGACGATCTTTCCCACAATGCAATTCTGTGCCTGCATAGCAACAGCTATGGGAAAGAAATCAAACATTTCATCTATTTATCCTCTCAGCAGGCTAAAATGAGTTCAAGATAAACAAAACTGGGTTAAACTACAATCATAAGATGTCTGATCTAAATCTGACTTTCAGTAAAAAGTATAAAACTTATAAATCACATGGTCTTTTTCTGCTAACAGTGCGACCACTTCCTGTTTCTTTGTTCACTGATGGTAGGAAGCTGAATGTCCTGCTGCTGCCACCTACTGGTCTGGAGTGGAATCATCACTGATTTATTAATAATGAGACTTTAAAGTGTTATAATGTGTAATACAATATATATAAATACCACAACACGGAGTTCTTCAGTATTCAGCAGTATCTTCAATCTTCACATTTAATCAGATGCAAAAAAAAAAAGTAGAGGTGTCATGCTGTGACAGTGTAAATATTAAAGCCACAACTTTAAGAGCTCTGTCGGCCTCTAGTGGACAAAAGAATTAACAACAGAATTAATCCATGTTGTGTATCGATTTAGGACACTATACCTTCTTTCAGTTCTCATAGGACTGGATGATATGGCGAAAATTTATATTACAATACATTTCTTATACATACTTTCATATTATATATATATTATATCATACATATTATTATATTATATCATAATATACCTACTTCTACAAATTTTCTTACACATACATCACAATTCCGTTATTAAAATGATTACCAGAGAGTTGAGGTGCACATTTAATTCTGCTGTGATTTGGGCAGCTGTAGACAAAAGTCAAGTCAAAGTCAACTTTATTTTCAACTTTTCCAAATCTACTAGACATACAGAAGAATCGAAAAAACGTTTCTTACTGTCCCCACGGTGGACAAGTATCAAATCAAACTTTAAATGTACAACAGCTAAGAAAAGAAAAACAGTTAAAAACAAGAACATTTCTGACACCAGTTTAACTAGAAAAGTGCAAAAAGGATTCATTGCAAGTATGTCGGATGGTAGTTTATATAGTTTATATATATAGCTCCCAAATCCATTAAACCTTGTGATATAAAACAGTATTTTACTATTTTTTCAGAATTTTTTTTTTTTAAAGAAGACATGAATAAATACATGAGGACTTTTTATTTTAACTCATAGCCAGGAAACATGACAAATGTCTTTTCATTGAGTAACAATAATACACATTTAATATTGAGAATAAAGGCTATGAACTCATCACTACGTTTAAACTTTTTTTCATATTGATGAACATGCTTACGTCGTCACATTCATCCGAACACAGATTCTTAAGTCCTACATCAATGAAATATTTATTAGCTTTATAGTGTGATTAGAATTTTTATTTTTCACATTATTAGGGGGGTGCACCGTTCCTGGAAATACTGCAATACCAGGTCGATGCGTGGAGTGGACGGAGCAAGCCCCTATTCCATCTCCCTGCTCCAAAAATCAATTTAATATATGGTTCCCGGATAGGGAACGTATCAGATATTAAACTGATAAGAACAGATACTACACTTGATCTTAGCCAAAAGGCCGAGAAGCGATACCACATATACCTCCGAAAGACAGTACTCATCCTCAGCACGGTCCTTTTAACTCACGGTTTCACAATTCCGCAACACCCTTCTCAACGTCATAAAACCATCATCAGCGATGTATTATCTTTAAACGCGCAACGACGATCTTTTCTTTTATTTAAAAACACGACAAATAAGTTTAATTAAAGTCTACAGAGAAGCGTTCGTGTTTCACCCTGGTCACGTGGTACGCTTTGGACCAATAGGAAACGGAGAAGCGGAAACCATGGAAAAAACATCCTTCATCACGTTTACGTTTTTATACATCTTTGTATATAAGATTTGTATGTGCATATGTTAGTTATCGTCGTTTAATTCCATACATTTGAAACAAGTTGTGAGAGAAAGATAACTATTCTGATACGTTACCTCCTAACAGAGTTCCTCCAGCGCCCTCTAGCGGCGGAAAGGAGAACTACTTCAGGTATCAACTCATTGGAGCAGGTTTATAATAGTTTTGGATTTTCCATTAATTTTAGTTTTTACTTTAGTCTTTCCAAATTCAGCTAGTTTCAATTCGTTTTTAGAGAAGTTTTGCTAGTTTTTATTCGTTTTTGTTTTGAAATACTTAGTTTTAGTTTAGTTTTTATTAGTTTCAGTGTCAGTGTTAGATGTATTTTGTAAATTAAGGCTGTAATTTTGGTTCGAGTGAAGCACTGAACTTTTTGACGGCTATTGAATCACATAGTCATGTTTACATTCCGGTCTCAATAAACATATTTATCGATGCATCTTCCCGCTTGTGGTGTTCCTGCGTATTTACTGACCAGCAGCTATCTGGTCTCCATGGAAACAGTCCATTATAGTTGCTGTTTTCTCCCGGTCCTTCCCAACGCTGACTGGCCTGCAGCTGTAGCTTCTCTTTCCAGGGGGCTAGCTTAGGCTAGCTTATCCAGCTAGTCTTGGTTAGCCTTCTTTCCAGGGGGCTAGCTTAGGCTAGCTTATCCAGCTAGTCTTGGTTAGCCTTCTTATGTGAGATTTTCAAATGGACTTTCAGATTCGTGGGTTTTTTCTCCTTCAGAAGTATTCCACACATTGTATCACCTGCTTCTACAACAAAGCACTTATTTTAATCATTAACACAAAGAAATCCCAAATAGGACTGTGCTGCTTTCTCCCAACTTTTGCTGCAGCCATTACTGCTGATCACTTTAGTTTTTTCTTTTCTTTCTTTTCTTTTTTTTTTTTTTTTGTGGTTGTTGTTGTTGTACGGCAGAGCGAAGTTAATAGATTTCAAACGTTTATGAGGAAAAAAAATTACAAACAAGACTTTCTTGACATTATTATAGTTAATTTTAGTTCATTTTATAAACACATAATACAGTTTCAGTTAGTTATTGTTTTTTTTTTTAAACTCGTTTTTATTTTATTTCAGTTAACGAAAATGCTATAAAAATACTATATAACTCATATTCCTAAACTTCTCAAAACGTAGGAATAAAAAAATATCACACTGATAATATTGCCAACCTTTTCAGGCTTGAGTTTACGCTTGAACACCAACATAACTGCTAATGATATACAACAAATATTCATGAATTTTATAAAATTTTATCCGTGTAATATACTCCTACCTTTCATCTCGCCCACTCCGGCAGTGTTGTCATTAGCAACTTTTAAGTTACAGGCTTTAAAAGCTGTAAATACTTAATAACCAATCCCCTTTTGTGCAACGTTCTGTATACTAATTATTACAATAGATCAAATAATTCATAAATATTTTTCCTCACGGCTCTCGTTCTATAAAAAAGGAATTTTCCAAAACTTTGGTCAGATCTAAATTTTATTTTCCTCCATTCTTAAAAAAGTCGGCGAAGTCCCTGATTCTTTTCTTTCATTTTCTTCCTTTTTTCTCATCTTTTTTATTTTTTAAATATGCTCCTCCTGTAAACCGGATACTGTTGCAATTTGATACTTCCTGGGAATTTTGGAGAAACTTTAACTTAATTTTACAGTTTTCACACTTGACTCCAGTTTGAGAATAAATAATTTTGTTTCTGAACTGCAGCACAAACTCACTTCTAACCAGTAATGCTCTTATTATTAATAAAATAAGATTATTAAAATATTCTACAGGTTAGAGAAAATAACCATAGTCATAAGCTTGTCCACTTATTCAGAAACATACATATTTTTTTATGTTGGTTTATTGTTTTAAAGTTAAGTCCAATATTTCAGGCTTAACAAAGCTTTTATAACCAGATTTAGGACTTTTTCTGTAAAGAAGACTGTTGCGCTCCTTCTTCCATTTTATTCTAAATCAAATACTTGCCATTGTTTTGCAGTTTTTTCAACCTATTTTTAATATATCGCTCATACATACTGTGCATAATGTTCTATACTTTTAACACTTTTATAAAAGTCAAAGGTAAAAAAAAAATAACAATTCAACATAATTTAAAAATTCCATCAATTCCTTATAAAGGATGAAAAAGTCAAATAAAAAAAAAAGTTAATACAAATAGATTCGAATAAAATTTGACTATTGATAAACCACATTATTATTGTTGATGAAAACCAAACTAAGAACTTACTATTCTCTCCAGTTTCGTTATTATTTCTTTATTATTTCTCTCTTTCTACAAACCCCTTAACCATCGAGAATGTTAAAAGACAACTTCATATTTTCTTCACAGAATCATGTTTTAAAAATACAGAGGAAATAAGAAGGAAGAAAAAGGATTCAACACTCTCAGAGGATGTTTTATTTTGCAGGAAAACAAAACGAAGCAAAAGATACACCACATTAGTTCAACATGTTAAAAGAGAACATTTGTATATAAGGGGAAAAAGATTCAGGAATTATGAACCAAAGACAAAGAAAAAAATTCACAATAATTATTTGGTTGCTCCTCCACCGGCTTTTCTGACAGAATTCTTCCAAGCATGAAAAAAAAACCAATATTCTTCATCAATCACAGGTTCCCCTTCCCACCTTCTCATTTTTATAAGATCTTGTAGTCCAACATTAACAGATTTACTTCAAATTCAACAGAAAGCAAACATCTGAAACAAGAAATGAATATCTGGGGTCAGTGGAAGGTAAAGAGTTTGTCCCTGGAACCAACTCATCATCTCTTACTTGGAAATACTTTGGAAGTGATATTCATCAAGAACAAATCATTAGCAGAGTCCTGACAAGTTGCCTCTGTGCCACGAAACAACACGACTAATTCAACCGCCTCAAAAAACACAAAGTGCAATATGAGGAATTCAAGAAGGCCAAGAAAAACAATGCAATGGTGTAAAGACAATGGAGGAATGGTGTGAAGAGTCCGTGCAAGAACCACTAACTACCTCACTCCACCTCTCCTGCAATATTATAGACTCATAATCTTATTTATACCTAAATAATTTATTTTATTTTATTTTTGGACAGTGCCTAAGGACTTTCTTTTTTCAGACTAGATGTTTTTTCATTGGCTTTTAACTAAAAAAATAATTTAAAAATGACATTTTATCATGCCATGAAACTGCAATTTACAGCGCACTGTCGCCATCTAGAGTAAGAACAGAGTTACCTGCAGGATTCAACCACCTGCTGAACATAAGAGCCAGTTAAGTCTGGACACAAGGCAGCCAGGAGAACTAAATACAAGATTCACTTCACATTTTTTACTCTGTCAAATGTAAGTGAGAAAGATACACTTATAAACCCAGTAAGTATCAAACATGCAACATGTGGAACTTCAAACCAATAGAGGAGCTCAGCAACACTCAAAAGTTCAAAACTCCTCATGTTCCAGTTTAAAATTCTTTAAAAAGGTTTGTATAAAAGCATATGGCTGTGGCAGAGTAAAGGATACGGGTCGTCTCAGATCTGTTGGTGTTACGAAGTCTCTGTCTGGGTCAGTGGCCTGTTGAAGTGGAGGCTGGTGTATCTACACCCTAGAAACAGGTGGAGGTCAGGGACACCCTTCCCTCCTTTCTCTTTCTTTGGTTTTCTTCATCACCTCCCTCCTTAGCCTTTCCCATTTTGAGTCTAAATTAAGTAAAATATAGTTTGTTTGAGATCTAAAAGCACATGCCTGGGTGGATAAAAGACTGAGCCGATCAATAAAAGCAAAGGTAAAATCACCGCTTCTGTCATGATCCACTTTGCTGTTCTCCTGCTGTGGTGGAAATTTCCACTCAGTCACCTTCTGGCTGCAGCTCATCAGCCAGATCAGCCACACCTGGTGTTCCCAGCTGAGTCTCGTTACCCAGCCACCTCATAACCAGCTCTGTTTCACTCACTCACTCCCAGATTGTCTTTGTTTCAAGCCTTCCAGCACCAATCTGTGGACTGATTTCCTGGTACTGACTCAGCTCACCTCTAATCTTCTCTTTTTGTCTCTGCTCCAGTGAAGACTACAGCCTTCTGTTCCGGACGATGAGTTTTGCCTGAAAGTTTTCTGGTCTCCGTCTAAGAAATTAAAAGAGGAGTGTGGGTGAGTCCCCAACAAGGCAACTCATCCCGCTCGTCCAAACTTCAGTCCTCTCAGGACCCCGTCTTGGTGCTCAGAGGGGATCCTCGTCCTGTTGCTCCTTCCCACCGGCCTCAGCCAGAGGGCCAGACTGCCTTTCAGTGCAGCTCTGACTCCTTCGTCCGGATGAGGAAAGAGGTGAGTCTTCTTTGCAGCTGTCTCTTTGGCCTGCGGCTCTGGCCGGTCCGGCACTAACCTGTGGACTGACTTCTGGTACCGACTCAGATCTTCTCTTCTTGTCTCTGCCCTGATAAAGACTGCAGGCTTCCATTCTGGACCACGAGTTTTGCCTGAGTTTCTGGTCTCCGTCTGCTGGTGACTGTGTGGCGCCGTCTTCCCTGTCCTGCTGGTTCATCGATCCTCTGCCTGTCCCCAACAATCCTTCTACAAATACAAATATACTTCATTGATCCCCCAAGGGGGAAATTGGATTCAAGTACACCAGACGCTGCAGCTAAGTCATGTCCCGGTCCTGTGGTCCGAGTGCTAACTCCAGTTAACAGCCGTTAAAACCAGTATATCTCCACAATGATGAATCAAGTGAGATATCACAGGTAACGCCGATGAACCAAACTGTCTCTTCTGGGAAGACCGAGCTCCCTCAGTCCGGCGAGCGATGGAGCCGACCGTCCCAGAGCCCGGCTCATCATGCGGACCAGGTTGCTGGCGTTACCCCTGGCGGTCCCGGGCCCCACCAGGTCTCCAGACGGCCCCTGCCAGGTCACCTGACTCACCCCGGCGTGCAGACTGCTGGATAGGGGCAGCATGCCGCCGCTGCCACGTCGGGGGCTCCCGTCCCGGCTCAGTCGACGCTGCAGCCCGGATCCAGTGGCGGTGGTTGCCGCAGGTAGCAGTTCAGGATTAGCTTCCCCGAACCGGCCCCCAGCGACACCGTCCATGTCCGCGGTGGCACGTCTCCACCAGCCGCAAGAGGACCGGTCCGCACCCACAGACAGCATGTCGACACCCGACCGCAAAATCACCACACCAGGCACAAACTGGAGCGTCCAGCGTCGCAGGGGACAAGTCCCCCGGAGCAGCAGCGAGTAGCCTCCAAGCCAGTTTTGCCCCTGAGGCCCGTACAAACCAGTCCATCACGTCCTGTTAACAGATAAGAGATCGGTACATAAGATATTCACGTCATCCATGTATAAAAGACATTTCAGTTTCTCCCCAAATTCCTGGGAGCCCCCCCCCCCTGGTCCTTTCATCCCTTCTCAACACCTGTGTCAAGGGTTCTATGCAGAGCACATAAAGGAGGGCGGATAACGGACAACCCTGCCGGACACTGCAGTTCACCGTCACTGCTTCTGTCAGGTGCCCGTTAACAATGAATCTGCTGGTTATTCCCTGATACAGCAGTCCCACCCAAACTACGAACCTTCCTGGTAGTCCCACCTTCTGCAGTACCTGGAACAGGAACTGGTGCGAGATCCGATCAAAAGCCTTTTCAAAATCTAAATTTAGGACTACTAGCCGGATGTTCCTATCTCTCGCATAACAGATGGTGTCCCGAATCAGTATGAGGCCGTCCGTGATCTTCCTCCCCGGTATGGCGCAGGTTTGATCCAGGTGAATCACCCCATCTAAAACCGTCGACAGACGTGAGGCTAAAAGTTTACAATCTACATTTAAAAGAGTGATAGGTCTCCAATTGCTCAAGTCTGTGTTGTCGTCGCCCTTATGAATCAGAGTCACTATCCCTAATCTAAAACTGTCCGGAAGTCTGTCCAGTCTCTCGAAGTCATTAAAAACAGTGAGTAGGTCAGGTGCTAAAATGTCCCAAAATGTCAAATAAAATTCCAGGGGAAGTCCATCAGCGCCTGGGGACTTCCCCTTTTTAAAAGCCGTCAGACATTTTGTCAAGTCATTCAGTTTAAAGTCTTGTGTTAAAAGCACCTTGTCTTCTACTGTTTTTTTTTTTTTATGTATTTAAGGATATCTTTCATTGTATCTCTATGCACCTTTTTATCACTATACAAGTTTCTATAATAATCTTCAGTCATCTCTCCAGTATTTTTTTTTTTGTTTCTGTTTGGACTGAGCCATTTCTATTCTTTAATTTAATTGTTCCCCCCTTTTTCCCAATGATTTTTTTAAAGAAATATCTCGTGCATTTTTCTCCTTCTTCAACTTCTTTTTCTTTACTTCTTAAGATGACTCCTTTACTTTTAATGTTTGCTAAAACTGACATTTGTTGTTTCACTTCCCTGATTTCATCATTAAAATCAAACCCTTCCCCATTCAGTTTAAAATAACGCTCCAAGCGTTTCTGCAGTCCCACCATGCATCTACTTTCTTTGTTCTTTTTCTTTTTACCTGCTTGTTTAAAAAAGGTCTGGGTCCTTCCCTTCACCATCTCCCACCACTGTGCACGTGTATCGTAGAAGTCTTGAAGGGTCTGCCAATCCTGATACTGCTCCCTAAACTGGCTAACCAGCTGCTGATCTTCTAGCAGGGAGCAGTTCAGTTTCCACAGACCTCTTCCTACAGTCACACCTGGGGACAGTGTCAGGGTGCAGGAGAGCATGAGGTGGTCAGAAAAGAACACAGGGGTTAATGTTGCATCGGTTGGCGGGCAGAGTCCCTTGTAAAAACATAGTCTATTCGAGAGGCTCTGGTACCATCACCACTGAACCAGGTGAAGCCCTCCTCTCTGGGATGCAGGATCTTAAAACAGTCCCTCTAGTTTAAAATCTCTGCACATGCCCTGCAGTAAAACTGATGTGGGGGACTGGTAATGTTGTTAAACATTAATTAAACTCATGTTATGTTATTAAAATTGATTAAGTAGTGATGGCGTGTCCTGAAGACTTCTCCAAATAGATATTAACTTTCCTGTGATTTAGTTTCTATTAGTGATGAGAATTCCGGCTCTTTGTGGAGAGCCGGCTCTTTCAGCTCCCTGAATTCTCCAGATTTTTTGTTACTTAAATTAATTTATTATCAAATTATTTGTAAAATGAATAATGTTTAAAAAAAAAAAAAAATATATATATATATATATATATATATATATATATATATACAGTGTATATATAACATATGTATAGTATTTATATGGATTTATTAATAAACATACATAAATTATAAATAAAAAAATACCCATTTTAATTTGTGAAAAAACAAAATCAACAAAACATCACTCAAAATATAAATTAAAATGTGCAACTATTTACAGTGAAAAACCTCCAGAGTCCCTTGCTGGTCTTTTCTCCTTAAATTACTGGAATATCTGAAGTGTCAAAATTTTTTCAAAAGAAAAAAATCTGTTCTTATCAGTTTAATATCTGATACGTTCCCTATCCGGGAACCATATATTAAATTGATTTTTGGAGCAGGGAGATGGAATAGGGGCTTGCTCCGTCCACTCCACGCATCGACCTGGTATTGCAGTACTTCCAGGAAAGGTGCACCCCTACCTACGATTGTTCAATGTTAACTTTTGTAATGTTATTATACGTGTTAATAGCACAAATAAACCATCAAGCTATTGAACTTTTGAGTGTTGCTGAGCTCGTCCATTTTTTTTGAAGTTCACTAAATACTAAACAAATGTATTGCAGCTTTAGTTTATTCCCAGCATAGATCCATTTGGGAACACGGTGAAAATAATGCATTGTCAACAAAAGTATGAAAGAAAATGTATGTATATATGAAAATTAAAACTACTCAGTGAAGTAAAATTATGCCTGTCAGTGTTTTATTTTATCTTATACATTACATGCATAACTATTACAAAAAAAAAAAAAAAAAACGGTCCTCCAGATGTTTTGGGCTAACATCGACCGGCATGTATCACCAACAGCAGACTGCACCCAGTATTTCATTCAAAGTGCGCCCCCTTGTGACTGACTGCAGTAGCTATAGGTTATAAGTCCCGCAATAAATTGACACTAAAACATCAAGGTACACGTAAAATATAGTTTTATAGTTATTTTTGGTAGTTATTATCACTTTAATCTATGTTCAAGAGTCAATTTCTCCAGAAAACAGCCGTTATTTGACACTACAAACAGACTTTGACCTCCTCGAGCTTTTATTTTAGTACTTCCGGTTATCGGCAGCTTGAATTTGCATGTTAGCTAAATGTTTAGTTTCATCTAGAGCATTTAGATTTAACATTTAGATTTAGATTAAATATTTAGATTCAACATTTAGATTTAACATCTAGATTTAGATTTAGATTAANTCCCCAACTTCCTGGGAGCCCCCCCCCCCCGGTCCTTTCATCCCTTCTCAACACACCTGTGTCAAGGGTTCTATGTAAAGCACATAAAGGAGGGCGGATAACGGACAACCCTGCCGGACACTGCAGTTCACCGTTCACTGCTTCTGTCAGGTGCCAGTTAACAATGAATCTGCTGGTTATTCCCTGATACAGCAGTCCCACCCAAGCTACAAACCTTCCTGGTAGTCCCACCTTCTGCAGTACCTGGAACAGGAACTGGTGCGAGATCCGATCAAAAGCCTTTTCAAAATCTAAATTTAGGACTACTAGCCGGATGTTTCTATCTCTCGCACCATCTCGCATAACAGATGGTGTCCCGGATCAGTACAAGGCCGTCTGTGATCTTCCTCCCCGGTATGGCGCAGGTTTGATCCAGGTGAATCACCCCCTCTAAAACCGTCGACAGACGTGAGGCTAAAAGTTTGCTAAAAAGCTTACAATCAGTCTGTTCCACTGGTTTAACAATACATCACCTCTCCAGCCTCAACCTCAACATTTCTGACCACCTGGCAATCACCATGGAAATTGAAACCCCCATCCCAAAAGAAAAACGCACCATCTCATTCAGGAACCTCAAATCCATCTGCCCCTCAGTTCTTTCAGCCTCCCTCTACAGTAAACTGTCTGCCCCCCCTCCCCCACCGTCTGATAACCTCACCGACCTCATCAACTATTACAACAACACACTCTCCTCCTGTTTGGATCACCCCTCTCCTTCTGTCCTGCCTACTTAAAATCCCCTCCCACAACTAAAGGAACCCTCCCCAGCATGTGGGACTGCAGCTCCTCTAAAAGGTCGTACCTGTCATTTTTTTCATTGTAGCCATAAATATTTAAGAGGTTAAAATCCTGTCCCATAAAGTCAAATGTGCTAAAAGTGCCCGCCCGTCTCTCACCACAGTGCTCCCCTTCACCTGGAGGTTGGGGTTGTTGATTAAAATGGCCACTCCATTGTTTTTGTTCTCGTTTGAGCCAGTCCAGATGGACTCGTGTGGCCACATGTTTGTCCACTCGGTATAGTTATTTAAAAACGGTAAGGCACATTCTTGGATTAAAAACACATCTGACCTAAAAGAACTTAGAAAGGATAAAACACTCTGGGCTCTAACTCTTGACTTCACACTTCTAACATTGACGGTTGAGAAGGTGAGAGTCATGAGTATGATAAAACAGGTATGACCTTCTAAAACATACTTTTAAAAGGTCCTTTCCTAGGGTACAGGAGGAGCAGTTACGTTATTTCCTGTGAATGGAGCTCTTCCTTCACCTCTCCATCTGGGAGGTGAAGCCTCTGAGCTCCATTCCCCCTTCGGACTCTCGGCAGGGGCCTCTGCTGTAAGGTGGCATTTAGCTTCGAGTCCTTCGGGGTTGATTGTAGAGTTAATGTTAAAAAGGAGACCTCATTGGGTGAGTCTGAGGGGAAGACTCTGGGCTCCTCCACAGATGAACTGTCTGAGATAGCCCCAGCTCTTCCCCTCTTCTCTGAGACTACAGGAGACTCAGAGGATAACTCAGATGCCGGCCTCTTGTTCGGCTGGGCGTCGGGGAGGGGGGCTTCCTCGCTATCTTCCTGAGACCTTGTCTCCTTCAGGATAGCTCCACCTTCTGCCTGCATCACCTCTTCACCACTGGAATTTTCCATGGGTAGGGGTTCTGCAGGCCCCTCCCCCTCTTCCCCCTCACTTAGTTCATTTCCCCCAATGGCTGGATTTGGCGGGAGATTTGAATTTCCGGGCCCAGCCTCTTCAATCAACTCTCCAATTACTTCCTCCTGTTCCTCAACCTGTACTCTGACATATTTAAGTTTGTTGGCAAAAGATTTTGGGCAATCCCTGAAGAGGTGATTTGAGTCTCCACAGAGATTGCACTTTCTGCCATTGTGACATTCCTCAAAAATGTTCCCAATTTCTCTACATTTGCCGCAAATTACTTTTGTGCATGCTTCTACCAGGTGGCCATGCTCACCACACTTGGGGCAGAGCTTCGGCTGACCCTGGTAGTGGATGTAGCCCCTGTTTTCACCCAGGACTATCATTGACGGGAGATGCTTCAGGTTCGGCTAGCTTAGGCTAGCTTATCCAGCTAGTCTTGGTTGACCTCCTTTCCAGAGGGCTAGCTTAGGCTAGCTTATCCAGCTAGTCTTGATTAGCCTTCTTTCCAGAGGGCTAGCTTATCCAGCTAGTCTTGGTTAGCCTTCTTTCCAGAGGGCTAGCTTATCCAGCTAGTCTTGGTTGGCCTCCTTTCCAGGGGGCTAGCTTAGGCTAGCTTATCCAGCTAGTCTTGATTAGCCTTCTTTCCAGAGGGCTAGCTTATCAGCTAGTCTTGGTTAGCCTTCTTGTGTGAACTTTTCAAATGGACTTTCAGATTCGTGGGTTTTTTTCTCCTTGAGAAGTATTCCACACATTGTATCACCTGCTTCTACAAGGGATTTTTATCGTTTTCTTTTATTTTTTTGCAGTTGTTTTTGTTGTACGGCAGAGTGAACTTAATAGATTTCAAACGTTTATGAGGAAAAAAAATTACAAACACAAAAACGAAGGACTTTCTTGACATTATTATAGTTAAATTTAGTTCATTTTATAAACACATAATACAGTTTCAGTTAGTTATTGTTTTTTTTTTTAAAACTTGTTTTTATTTTATTTCTGGTAACGAAATGTTTTTTCTATTCTAGTTTTTGTTATTTTGTTTGTTTTTGTTAATGATAGAAACCTTGCATTGGAGGACATTAAACTAAACTACATGCAACCTCTTGCTGTGTGTTTGTTGGTGGTGGAGAGAAGCCGCGCATTATGCACATGCGCAGATGTTATGACCTTCATCCTGTTGCTAATGAGAAATTACAATACCAACAAATCATTGAACAAATATAAAACCTGTGAAAACACCCATACTGAATGTTAATGGCGCTGGAAGAGTTATTAGAGCTGGAAGGAGACAACACAGAATAAATACAGGACAGGTCTGGTTCATAACAATGCCCTAGAAACAGCAAAAAAATGAATAAATAGTCCAACTTCAAATTTACTACACTATGTATTATGAGGCAGCATATAATGCAGGACTTGGTGATCATAGATGATTATAACAACATAAACGTCAGACTAATAAAGTTACAACTGAAATACCATATAATTACATGCCGTTCAAGTTGTTGCTATTTGAAGCAGTTCCATAGCCACGACCGCTACAGTAGACCAGTCATTCTCAACCCTGGTCCTCCAGGTACCCTATCCAGCAGGTTACAGATGTTTCCCTCCTTCTTCACACCGTGATACAAGTGGCTGCGTCATCGACAGACTTGTGCAGACTTTGAGGACAAACTGATAATGACCATTAATTAATATCAGGTGTGCTGAAGCTGGGAAACACCTAAATTTAAAGGATAGGGTGCTTCGAAGATCAGGGGTGATAACTCTTGCAAGTGATTATGTATACTTGTAAATATTTATTTGCTGTTTGACAGTATTATCAGGGGAGAGCGCGAACGCAGTCCCCCACTACCAGAAATTATGCAGTCGAGATTCCCACATTTGGGGAATTCGCAGGGGTCAGCACAACCGGAGTGCAATGGCTGAGCCTCGCCCTGGGTGAACCACCTTCTTGATCATGGTATCTCCCCTGCCAGGTAAGTATGAGTTGCTTCACTCACACACCGAGATGCCTTTCACACACACACCAAACTCACTCATGGTGTTAACACCCGCTAAAATGACTAAACCGCAGGATACACCAACTCTGACTATATAACATTTCACTACACACAAAAGGAAGATATCTCTATAAAAACCAGCATGGCTATCAATATTTTGATTTAAAAAAAGAATGACGATCTTTCCCATAATGCAATGCTGTGCCTGCATAGCAACAGCTAACTGAAAGACATCAAACATTTCATCTATTTATCCTCTCAGCAGGCTAAAATGAGTTCAAGATAAACAAAACTGGGTCAAACTACAATCATAAGCCGTCTGATCTAAATCTGACTTTCAGTAAAAAGTATAAAACTTATAAATCACATGGTCTTTTTCTGCTAACAGTGCAACCACTTCCTGTTTCTTTGTTCACTGATGGTAGGAAGCTGAATGTCCTGCTGCTGCCACCTAGTGGTCTGGAGTGGAATCATCACTGATTTATTTATAATGAGACTTTAAAGTGTGTAATACAATATATATGAATACCACAACACGGAGTTCTTCAGTATTCAGCAGTATCTTCAATCTTCACATTTAATCAGATGCAAGAAAAAGTAGAGGTGTCATGCTGTGACAGTGTAAATATTAAAGCCACAACTTTAAGAGCTCTGTCGGCCTCTAGTGGACAAAAGAATTAACAACAGAATTAATCCATGTTGTGTATCGATTTAGGACACTATACCTTCTTTCAGTTCTCATAGGGCTGGATGATATGGCGAAAATTTATATTACAATACATTTCTTATACATACTTTCATATTATATATATATATTATATCATACATATTATTATATTATATCATATTGTACCTACTTCTACAAATTTTCTTACACATACATTACAATTCCGTTATTAAAATGATTACCAGAGAGTTGAGGTGCACATTTAATTCTGCTGTGATTTGGGCAGCTGTAGACAAAAGTCAAGTCAAAGTCAAAGTCAACTTTATTTTCAATTTTTCCAAATCTACTAGACATACAGAAGAATCGAAAAAACGTTTCTTACTGTCCCACGGTGACAAGTATCAAATCAAACTTAAAATGTACAACAGCTAAGAAAAGAAAAACAGTTAAAAACAAGAACATTTCTGATACCAGTTTAACTAGAAAAGTGCAAAAAGGATTCATTGCAAGTATGTCGGATGGTAGTTTATATAGTTATATAGCTCCCAAATCCATTAAACCTTGTGATATAAAACCGTATTTTACTATTTTTTCAGAATTTTTTTTTTTTAAGAAGACATGAATAAATACATGAGGACTTTTTATTTCAACTCATAGCCGGGAAACATGACAAATGTCTTTTCATTGAGTAACAATAATACACATTCAATATTGAGAACAAAGGCTGTGACCTCATCACTAATTTAAACTTTTATTTCACAATGACTAACATGCTTACGTCGTCAAAGTCATCCGAACACAGATTCCTAAATTCAACGTACACATAATATTTATTATTCTATTGTGAAACTTGAATCATCCTTTTTTTTTTTTACATAAATAGGGGGGTGCACCATTCCTGGAAATACTGCAATACCAGGTCGATGCGTGGAGTGGACGGAGCAAGCCCCTATTCCATCTCCCTGCTCCAAAAATCAATTTAATATATGGTTCCCGGATAGGGAACGTATCAGATATTAAACTGATAAGAACAGATACTACACTTGATCTTAGCCAAAAGGCCGAGAAGCGATACCACATATACCTCCGATAGACAGTACTCATCCTCAGCACAGTCCTTTTAACTCACGGTTTCACAATTCCACAACATCCTTCTCAGCGTCATAAAACCATCATCCGCGATTTATTATCTCCCAAACCGTAACATCGATCTTTTTCTGTTTAAAATAATTAAAAAAAATGAATTTCGCTGAAGTCTACAAAAAAGCATTCGTGGGTCACCCTGGTCACGTGGTACGCTTTGGACCAATAGGAAACGGAGAAGCGGAAACCATGAAAAACATCTTTCCTCACGTTTACGTTTTACATATATTTATATATAACATTTGTATGTGCATATGTTAGTTATAGTCGTTTAATTCCATAAATTTGAAACAAGTTGTGAGAGAAAGATAACTATTCTGATACGTTACCTCCTAACAGAGTTCCTCCAGGAGAACTACTTCAGGTATCAACTCATCACTGGAGGACATTAAACTAAACTACATGCAACCTCTTCCTGTGTCTTTGTTGGTGTCGTGTAAGGGGCCTTTATAGCAAGCTGGAGATAGCTGCAGATAACTGGACATGCAAAGGGTTGTTGTTCTTTTGTTTGTTTTTTACGTTGATTTATTACAACCTGGGATGTGTCAATGATTAGCAGCAGAAATGATTTTTATGAATAATTGTTTTTGGTGCAGAGTCAAATACTATAACTCATATTCCTAAACTTCTCAAAACGTAGGAATAAAAAAAATATCACACTGAAAATATTGCCAACCTTTTCAGGCTTGAGTTTATGCTTGAACACCAACATCACTGCTAATGATATGCAACAAATATTCATTAATTTTATAATATTTTATTGGTGTAATATACTCCTACCTTTCCTCTCGTCCACTCCGGCGGTGTTGTCTCCTTCCAGCTCTGGTCCTCCACCAGAGGTCCGGAGGCTCTCTTGTGTCCAGATCTAACTGGCTCTCATGTTCAGCAGGTGGTTGAATCCTGCAGGTAACTGTTCTCCACTAGATGGCGACAGAGCGCTGTAAGTTACGGAGCCCTGGAAGGGACATTAAGGAAAAAAAAAAAAGGAATTTTTTTTTTTTTTTTTTTTGAGAAAATATATGCACTAGAGACAAACACTACTGGAGATCTCCAGTTTGATTTGCAATGCAATTTTTTGGCCACCAGGGGGCTGTCTGAAGCAACACACCTACCAGAAGAAGGATATCGCCATCACATCAAATCAAAATATGGTACTGTCTAGAATAGAATAGAATAGAATAGAATAGAATAGAATAGAATAGAATATTAAAAAAATAGAATAGAATGCATTTATTGTCATGATGAGATTACAAAGTAGGCCTAATGAATTGCAAAGTGCATGTCAGTGTTCAATATGCCTGCTTGGTTAGGAATCTCTTTTCCTTCACCCCTGCCATGCACCATAACAGTTTAGGTCAATGCCAGAAACATTGCATTGGAGTATCGAAGCCAGTATTGACTCTTGCCGTTAGCTGTCTCTCCTGGTATGTTTTTGCTTCTGTCCGGTGAGTGACAGTGGTCGATTGCCAAGCAACGTCTCCATCGTTGTCTGATCTAAGCTAGTCGTACAGTATGAGCTCAGGAGCGTGACAGTGATTTGAGGTAGGCTAGCCTACGAGAAATGGAGAGATTTATAGAGTTTTATTTTAATCTTGGACTGAAGTATAAAGATATCTGGGTAGCATTGGCAAGGAGACACGACTATCACATCAGTCTCTGACATTTAAAGAGAATGATCGCAGAAATAGGACTTAATCGACAACTGGATTATTCGGGTGTAGGAGAGCTTGGCGAATTCATCCGAAATCAACTGCAACACTCCGGCCAGTTGCATGGCTATCGTTGGATGTACTCTAAATGCAGGGAATATGGCCTACGTGTAAGGAAAGAGGATGTGCGGATGGTATTGAATGAGCTGGACCCCATGGGTGTTCAGTTAAGAAAAGTAGGACGTCTGTCACGAAGGAGGTACTTCTCAAAAGGCCCCAACTTTATCTGGCACATAGACTCCTACGAGAAATTAAAGCCATATGGTATTTGTGTGAATGGCTGAATTGATGGCTTTTCAAGAAAAATGATCTGGTTTAATGCCTACACTACAAGTAGTGACCCAAAGGTAATTGGAGGGTACTACTTAGAAGCTGTGCAGCGGTTAAGGGGCTGTCCAAGAATTGTGAGGGGTGATCTTGGGACTGAAAATGGACATGTGAGAGCCTTCCAGCATGCCCTTGTCCCCGTGGAGCCAGACGATACCCTTGACAGCTACCTAGAGGGAGCCAGTACCGCTAACCAGCGCATCGAATATTGGTGGGGGTTTCTGCGCCGCCAATGCGTGGAGTTCTGGCTGACACTCCTTCGGGACGTCAGAGTTCGCGGACTCTTTGACGGTGGCTTTCTGGACAAAAACCTTATTCAGTTTTGTTGCATGGGATTGATCCAGGTGAGAACTTATTTGGCGCGTCCATATAGGTAATTGATGTGCATGGTGGTAGTAGGGTGGAGGTGCGTGTGTGCGCGCGCGGCCAGGTGTGTGTGTGTGTGTGTGTGTACTAAAGCTGAGAAAATTTCAGATGATGAGTCAAGTTAGTACAGTGCATTAAGGCAAATAATTGAATGTGTATTTTAACCAGGATGAACTGGATGACACTGCGTGGACCTGGAATGCCCATGTCATCCGACCCTCAAGAAACCCCAACGTTCCCAGCGGTCGGCCCAATATAATGTTTTCTGTACCAGAGCTGTACCAGGCCACAGACCATCTTTGTTCTGTTGACGAGGTTGCCGTTGAAGCGTGTGCTACTGAGTGTACCTTTTGGCAACCCATTCCATGCGACCCAGATGTATACCATCTCTGCAAACATACTCATGGCTGAATCTCAGCTGAATGTGCCTGATGACTCTTATCAGGCTTTGAACTTATATATGCATCTGAGAGATGTTATTACTGCAGCACTTTAAATCACTTACAACCACCAGATGCTGTTTGCTGTTACAGCCATTTTTTTTTTTTTTTGCAAGAACTGCAACAGAATATGGTTTGAAAAGTCAGAAATAACATTTGTTCAAAGAGCATTGTTTTAAGTTTGTTTAAATCAACATGTATGCTCTAACTCCATGTGTACCGTCCACCAGACGTATAGTGCTCCTTTACAGCAAAAATGTCAGAAAATGTAATGTCCCTTTGCCTTAAATGGAATAGATACTAGGCCTATCGTATATATTGTACACTCCAGTGCCAACCCCCCCCCCCCCCAAAAAAAAAAAAAAAAAAAAAAAGACCCCCCCCAAAAAAAAAAAAAAAAAAAAAAGAAACAAAAAAAAAAAAAAAAAAAAAAAAAAAAAAAAAAAAAAAAAAATCAACCACCCCCCCCCCCAAAAAAAAAAAAAGACAACAACTCTCTTCACTTTACTATATCCAACGTTATAATTGAACTTTATTTTTACATCCTCAAAGAACCCCAGAATCACTAGTGGGTGGTAGTGTTGGAGAAGTGCTGTTGTAGCGCACTGTAACAGAGTTTCCCTGTTTCTCTTTCACAAAAAAACTAAAACAACAAAATGTTGACAAATGACCAGAATATTATTATTGTTCAAGAAAAAAGGCACTGCAAATGTTTTTTTTTTTTTAAACATAATACTCAATGTTTAACAGTTCTACCCAGGGACATTAGTCATCTATTGTACAAACTGCTGTTAAATGAGAAATCTGGTGTGATTAACAATTTTAGCATCAGCTAACCAGCACTTGATTTCTGGATGCAGGATGCAAGGTCATCCTCCTTCCTTCCCACTGGAAATGTTGGGGGATAATGTTCCTGCAATGTCTGCAATGTCATTCTGCACCAAATAAAGTTTTAAATTATGCAACAAATTAATTCAAAGTAAAAATGCACAAGCAATATATGCAAGATAAAGTGCAATGTATACATTTTTCTCTGAGCTGTTAAGAAAGACAAAAAATATCTGCTAAATATTGAATCCTATGACACATTATTATTATTATTATTATTATTGTTATTATTATTATTATACATTCAACATTTCAAATGGCATTTTTGGGTAGGTGTGTCACAACTACGACTGTGAGGTGTGTTGCTTCAGACAGCCTCCTGGTGGCCAAAAAGTGCATTGCAAATCAAACTCGAGATCTCCAGTTTGTGTTTGTCTCCAGTGGATAAGTTTTCTCAGATTTTTTTTTTTTTTTTCATGTCCCCTCCAGGGCTCCATAGTAAGTTGCGGTTTCATAGCATGATAAAATGTATTATTTTTTCTTTTTTTAAAGTTACAAGCCAATGAAAAAAAATGGAAAGTCCTTAGGCACCGTACAAAAATAAAATAAAAATGAAAAAAAAAAAAGCAAGAATATGGTTATGAGTCAACATTTTACACACAACGTTGTACGAGAGGTGGAGTGAGGTAGTGAGCGGTTATTGCACCTACTCTTTACATTTTGTTTTCAGTCTCACTGTGGAAGTGAAAAAAACTGCTGTCAAACCATGTTTTGTGTGTGATGATACTGGCCGCGCTGCTGTGTCTGAGGTTGGAGGTGCAGGAGAGGGCGAGCTGGGTCTGAGCCCGCTAACTGATTGTTCTGTCTCCTGATGACTCTTTAGGAAGCTTTAGGAAGCTTTAGGAAGCCGACAGTCAGAGAGCAAAGTCCTCTGTAGGGACAATTGTGGAGCCATTAGGACTCAAATATACACTGGAGCTCAGTCCCAAAGGGCTTTTATGTCTGGACAATTTTAAATTCTCTTCTGAATTTAAGAGTGAGGGCTCATGAGCTTCTCATAACTACTTCTAACTCTTAATAGTGTGCATAATTTAGAAAAGGTTCAAGGAGTTTGGGGAATTAATTAATTAATTGTACCTAATTGCCAAGCCTTGAAGCTACTCTTGGATGTGCAAAGCAAGGCAGCGCTGCATGAAACAGCCTCATGCCACCATGGTGACTATAACCACACAGACTCTGGACTTGAATGAAAACTATTGTGAATCTACTCAAAGATTCCTCAGAGAGGACATCAGACGTCAACGCAGCAGCGATCTCAGGACAGGAGCTCATCTCAGATGGACACGAATACAGTTGGTGTGCAATATCTGGCCACATGACTCCAGTTTTTTAGCTTGGCTTTCAGTGAAATGGCTGTCAGATTTTATGTGCAAAGATGAGAAAGATCTCCCAGGAAATTCCAGTATGTGGTGCATTTTGGAGATGTATGCCGTGCGTTCATGGCAACTTCTTTTCCCAGGAGGTCTGTGGTTATTTCATCGGGAGAATGCAAGACCTCATTCTGCACAACTTTCAACAGTTTTGCTTCTTAGATGCAGAATGTGTGTGCTTGAATTGACTCTCTACAGTCCAAATATGTCAAAATATTTATGGAGCAGCATGTAAAATAGAAACCCACAGCAGTGACCACAGACTGCTGAGAAGCTGGATCCTCGTACTTAGCAATAATTAGCAATCGTATAGTATCCTCAGTTCCCAAACAACCAAAACACATAGATAAAAAAGGTGATGTAATATGCATATACCATACCTTCCTGAAAACTGACTTTGGACATTAACGTGATATTGTTATTATATATGACTTTTTGTAAGGGTTTCAAAAGAGAGCATGTAGCTGTTTCATACGAATGTTGGAGGTTTGTGTCCATCTTCATCAGTAGCTTCATCTTTATTTTTAACACGATCAACTCTGCTTCCAGAGCTCTGTTGAGGTTGAGGCAGTTATTTGTGGTTTACTGGCCTGTTTTATGTGTCTGTCACATGTGGGCGTTTGTGTACTGGCAGAAATGAGACAGTGGGTTTGGCTGTCAGGGAAGATAAATGTCAAATGGTGAGATGCATCACTGCAAATAATAGCATAGAATATCTCTCCCTTTTTTTTTTTTTTTTGTCATTGCACACATGCAGTAAAATTGAAAAGCAATTCTTTTGATCTTGGACCCAGAAGCAGATGGAGTGAGGTATTTCCAGGGCTTACAGTTTAGACTCTAGTCCGTGTAGGAAGGTTGTGGTGAATGCTGAGCTGAAGTCCACAGAAAGTCTCTCCTGCTGCTGCAGAGTAATGTGGAGGGGCGTGGCTAGTGTCCTCCGTTAACCCGCCAACCTCATATACAACATGATACATATCTAATCTGTGTGGGAGGTCAGACGAGATCCAAGACTAAAGCAGTTTTCACAGCAGCATATGGTAACAGGAGTGAGTGGTACTGGGCAGTAGTGACTCAGGCTGCTGCTGGTTTGCGTTCGAGTACTTGAGGCAGAAAGGAGTGGTGGACTGGGGCAGGAACTGGTTGAAGACCCCCACCAGCAGTCCCTTATCAGATGTCCTGAGGTGCCGTTGTGTCCCATAACTTTAACAAACAAGCAATGCACCGAACCCCATAAATGAGACATCAAAGCGTATTTTGCCTTTATTTTCTACTTTAGACAACCACATAACATTAATTGTTCATTAACTATCTCGTGGCTACGCATTATTATTTTTATTTTTTTAATCAAATGTCACCAGAAGGGCTCCGTAAGTCTGAGCTACATTAAGGAAATAAACAAAAAGAAGCTCAGCATTGTGAGCTACAGTGCTGCAGAAAAGAACCCACACTGCCCTCTAGCGATGCGCATACAACAACACGCAAGCACGACCGCCAAAGACGACGCAAGTCCTGCACGTAGCCTATGTATGTACCTGAACCGCAAGCATAAATCAGACCTAACTGAGCCACCAGCCGAGAGAAAGCAAAACATAACTTTACGTTCTGCAGCCCAGCTCTGAATCTGGCTTTACTTTTGGTATTTTACCGTCATAAATCATATTCCCGTGCAAAACTGCACTCCATTCATGTAACCTTAAATCATTTCTTCTACCAACAGCACGGTACGAAAGCTGGACTACATAGAACTATACTGAGAAACATACAGTCTGTTCTTTATTCTGACAGAATAAGACAACAACGTAGTTATATGGCGACTTTTCAGTCCCGGTACATACACATAGATTTATTACACTGCTCTATTTATTAGACTGAATTATTCCTATAGTTACTCAGAAACTTAAACAAGATTATAGTTAATGTAGATGTAGATGTAGTGACAGGGGTTTGTGAAGTGCCTGTACGTTCTATTGGCTGTGAAGATTCAACAGAAATGTCAGTCACTGAGACGTCGGCTCCCACAAACACCCACAGCTGAGCCGGTGCAACGTGGGGGTGCATGGCGCTCATGCTGAAGAGGTCAACTGATACAAACAAACTCAAAACAGTCACATTTGACAAGAATTTTATACAGCTATTGGCACATTTATCAAATAAATTTCATATTTTGGTACCTGGAAAAACCTCAATGGCTCAGGAATGTGACTAAATGTGACTAAATGTGACTAAATGTGCTTAAATGGCCAATTTGGAACAGGCCACCTCTTTAAAAATTCTGTTACACAACAGAAAACTCAATCTTTGGATACTAAATAGGGAGATATTATAAAATAGATTTCTAGGTTGTTTAGGTCTTTGTTAGATAAATGAACAGGGACATGCACCAACAAAACTGCAATATTTTTTCACATACTTCCATCTTCTTCATCTTTACTCTACCCCGGTAAAAAAAAAAAAGTATACTTCTACCCTGTATGCTTTATTTTATTTCTAATTTTATTGATTTTAAATTATTTGTGGCGCATCCAGGCAGTGATCTCCAAGTTAGGAAAGGGGTCTTTTTAGATCAGAGGTTCCTCAAAGCAAGGCTCCACACGTTCATTGAATCTGTTTCTGTGTCCCATGAGTGAACGCAAGACCTGATGAAACGACACAGAACCTGCAGCAGCACCCTCCAGCTGCAAACAAACAGGAAGTACTTCAAAACATTTTTCCTGTTTTTTTTTTTGTTTTTTTTTTTTTAATGCAGATGTGCACCAGGTTGGCAACTGAAACAGCAAGATGACTGATGAAGCCGGTGTGTCGGCTCACTGCTTCACCGAAGTACTGAAGCAAAAATATTCTCTGGATTGTCTCAAAATTTCCTGCAGACATTCGCAGTAACTCACTCGTGGATCCCAGTAATCCCCCGATGCGTTCGTTTTTCATTTAATTAGATTTTATAGACAAACCAAATATTCCTCTGCAGAGCTCTGAGGGGTGAAAGATAATCGTGAACATTAGTGTGTAGGTGGAATATTTGTATTCATGTCTGTCTGTAAAGGTTGAGGTGGTTTCTGTGGCGGCGCCCCCTGTAGGTGCGGGCTGTGGCGCCTCTCAGTGTGGATGGCCTCCCATAGGTAGTTCTTCCTCACCTGGATCCTCAGTGACCTGCCATGTTACGAAACTAATAACCTTGTACTGTGAGTGTGCGTGTGTGTGCTTTGTGGGTGAGTGCGTGGGTTTTTAATTCTCTGTTGTGATCCTGTTTATATATATCCTTTTTTCATTTTTATTGTGAAGCACTTTGTGTTGCATTTTTAATGTATGAAAAGTGCTATATAAATAAAGTTTGATTTGATTTGATTTGATAAAGACATTTTAAAGTGACTGGTATTTTAAAGTAATTCTTACACGTTAACAGGATGTATCGGGTGCCCCTTATTCAAACAGGATATGAACAGGAAGCTGAGAGGGAGCTCCAAGCATGAGTGACTCTTGCAGTGCTGCAACGCACACACACACACACACACACACGCACACACGCACACGTTTCAGTGGGTGTAAAGCTTATACTGAAACCTGTACCGAAAACCCCCAAACAGCACAACTGCAGCCACTCAGCTAGCGCATGCACACGCTCAGGTAGTACGCACTGAAAGTTACTGTACTCCATCATGAAACATGAACAAAAAAAAAAAACAGCACCCAGACCATTGCACGGCGTGCACTCCTGTGCACGTGCACAGAGCTTTGTAAACCGGTCGGTCTTCTTCTCACGTATGCACTAAACACCTAACAGGAAACAAAAATTGGATTTATGCAAATGAGCCGAGAAGAAAATGCTTGAGAGAGAAGAGGAAGGTGTGAGATAGCAGGGAGTGAGTGACAGAGGTTGGGAGGATCTCTAGCTGGCTGAGAAACAGAAACAGGAAGGTGTGAGCGTCTCTGTGTGGCAGAATGTGCGTCTGACTCGAAGTACGAGTCGCACATAAAGAAAGTTTGAGTTTTTCCCGGAGAAACTCATTTGGCCTGAGCTCTCATCTGTCTTGGATGTAGATGCCAGCGGAGGCGCGTCACCGTGTGAGGGACAGCGTGACATGTCTCAGGAGGACTCGTAGTGTCCCACAGCGACAGAATGGACTTCCAACAGAGGGCAGCTCTGGATATCTCCACCAAGAACCCTCAGGATGATTTCGAGATCCTGTTGAGAGTCGGAGGAGGAACGTACGGAGAAGTTTACAAGGTCAGAGTCCTTGGCTGCTGCTTTTTTACTGCTGCTGGCTGCTGTTTGAGCTTATGACTAACCAAAAGGAAAGATTTAGTTTGAGTGAAGACAGTGTTGTGAATAAAAACCGTGAAGGTGTAAAATAGTTGGTAAAAGTTAGATGTTTGCTGCGTTGGCTTCTACCATCTCCAGTCAAGCGTTTCTTCCCTCTGCAGGCGTCTTCAGCTGCTCACTTCTCTCTGTGTTTTCAAACGCTTGTAACGTTTCTCAAAGTCTTAATCTGATATGTCGGTTCACGTAGAGTTTCTCAATGAGTTTAGGTTGATTTATAGGTGTGATGGATTTTAGTTTCATTGGTTCGCTCCAGTCGGAGCTTTGATGCAGCCTGTTCTGCCAGGGGAAGTGGTTTTTATGAGAAGTGAAAGTTTTTTTGTTTTTTTTTTTGGTCCCAGAACGTATTTTCATAGTTCTAGTGGATCGTAATCACACACCTTTAATTGTCAAGTAGATCCATTTTTAAAATGTTAATCTCACTTGTAGAAAGGATTCATTCATTCATTCAATCTCACCCGAACTGGATGTCTCTTGTTCTTTTCTCCTCTTTTTCTTTTATTTAATCTTTTATGTTATATTCCTCCGTTGTAATGCAAGTCTCTCCTGAAGAAAAGGTCATACGTGAGGGTTAAGGTTAGGGTTAGGGCCTCGCTTATTCTGGGGTTTTGTTGAACTGCGCTCTTCATTTCTGTTTTCATCTGTCATGAAGACCCGGTTCCCATTTCTGAGCAACGAAATCTGGTCTTTTTCAAAGTGATTATTGTATGTGAACCACATAATTCCCTCACAATACTGGCTTGAACATTACCTGGTTGATAAAAGAGTTGTTCCAAACGTGCAGCCAAAATAGCTCTGACCCGTTGGTGTTGTCGTGTGACGTCTGACAGCTGCAGCCGACTCCTTTGGTCCAGTTTAGTTAGTCTTTTCTGGAGCCTTCCACAGATGTTTGACTGCTGTGCTTCCTGGATGGGTCTTGATGTCCACCGACACAGCCCCCAACAGGCGTTGTTGCTGTAAAACAAAGAAAAAAGTATTTTAAAACTAATCTTATCAGCTTCTATATAAATATCTGCTTCTTTTGGGAATTCACAGACCGTTTGAACAGGTTTTCTTGATGGCAGATTGCAGTACAGGTCAAACAGCAGCTACACTTGTACCGTACTGGCCCGAATATAGGACGATATTTTATTCTAGAAATCATATTCCCAAAAACGGGGGTCCGTCTTATAATCGAGGCCTAGAATATTTCTGTTGTCGTTACACACCTGCGCCACTAGATGGAAGCCGTCACCAGAGTAATCAGTAAGAATGGAGCATCACACGGAGCAGATCTGATGTTTGTTAACAAAATAAACAGCAGTTTATTAAATAGTACTATACCTTGATCTTCAATAACATAGAAACCAGACACGTACCTGTACTTTAAGTATGGTACCATACGTCCTAAAAAAGATGAAATCATTAAAATGTTTAACAATACAGCAGAATGTTATCTCTGTGTGAGTTTTTCTATAACGATTGTACAATAAGAAGTTGTTCGATGAATAACCTTTTGTCTTCAACATATTTTTATTTTACCCAAAATTGTATCTGAAAAATAGGGGTCGTCTTATAATCAGAGTCGTCCTGTATTCGGGCCAATACGATATTTTTACGAGACGGTCATAACCAATGCAGCGGCAGCATTTGGAAGTTGTTGTTAGCTAGGGGTGTGAAAAGAATCGATTTGGCAAAATATCGCAATTTTCGGACGCCCAATATAATATCAATTTTTCAGCTGCTAATATCGATATCATCAGTATGTTGTAATCAGGGCTTGACATTGACACCGGCCAACAGGCCAAATGCTGGTAAAATTTGGTTGTGGCTAGTAACAATTTCTGTCTCACAAGCAACTTTGGCTGGTAACTTATTCTTTGATATGACACATCACAATAGTTGTACCAATTGTTTGTATTTAAAATGTAAATGCAAGAATATTGTGAAGAAGAAAAAAACTAACAGCAAAACTGTGGCTAGCATAAAGACTAAATGGCTTATGACTGGGGAAAAACACTAGCCACAGTGGCTGGTGAGCAAAAAATTTAGCGTCGAGCCCTGGTTGTAATGGCTCTTAAATGTGCAAAAACACTAATAATAAACAGTAAATAGGTTGTTTTGAAGCAAATAGTTTTGACTCAATTTGTCCTCTGAATGATCAATATCATCTGATGAACATGTACAGCAACTTGATTTTTCATCTCTACTTTTAATTTTGATATTAACTGGGTAGAATATCGCAATATATCGTGATATTGCGATATCACAATAATATCGTATCATGACCCAAGTATCGTGATACAAATCGTATTGCGAGGTCCTTGCCAATACTCACCCCTATTGTTGCTACTCTTTATTCCAATCTAACAGAAACCATCTCGTCTGCAGCTGCGTTTCAGCAAAGATCAAGTTAAACTTAGAAGCCCTGACATTCGTGCGTCGTGCAGGTTTCCATTTTGGTTTTAGTCAGAGACTAATTCCCGTTTTTTATGGCGTTGCTCTAACCTTTTCCTGAAGCTTGTGTCTGCCTCTTATTTGTGCTGGGGACCTCTCATGTGGGCACGCTGTGTTTTCGAGGGCTCTCTGGTACTTTCCTCAAAGCCAGTAACACCTGAAACACTGTCTTGTGGAAAAGCGTGAGTGAAGTCAGTCGCAGCCCACGTTACAGTCATCTCAGCGGACCGTTTCCCCATTCTCAGGTAACTGCCGTGCACGCGGCGTCGGTGTCAGTGACTGAACAGCAGAGAAACCGTTAGCTCAGTCTGGGAACTTAAACCGGCCTGAACTTCTCACTTCATGGAATAAAGGTGTCATTTAAAACAACGTCACATGTTACTGTTGTGATTCAGGAAACACATCTCATTTCTCTCTACCAGCCGCCCGGGTTTTGAGCTTCACAGATTTTTTTACAGGCATTTCAGCCGGAAACAGTTCAACTGTCAGAATGATTTCAGCTTTACTTAAAGGATAATTTGGACATTTAGACTTTTAACTGTAATATTGTAACAGAGCCGGTTCAATACGTGAGTGAGGTCGAGGTGGCGGGACGGTTGAGCATCTCATGAGTCCTTCAACACCAGTACGGCACTGGGTTGGGCTACTGCATAACAAGGCTTCTTCGTTTTAGCACGGTCTGTGTGAAAATTAATTTAATTTACTGCATAACAAGGCTTCTTCGTTTTAGCACGGTCTGTGTGATAATTAATTTTGCAAGGGAGACTCTCTGCAGCCACATCACGCTGAACGCCACGCTTTTAACACATCTCTCATTCTGCAGTGACGGCGTGCTGTCTGGACAAAGAAAAATGGCGCGTAGTGGTGCTTTCGATGCTTCTGTTTGGTCAGATGTGAAGGGACCGCAGGCCAGGCTCCGGAAATTATAACAAAAATAAATAAATATAAAGATAAAAATCCTGGTTCGCATTTTAGTTTACTTCCCCCGAAGAGAGGAGGACAGTGAAAAGGAGAAACTTGTGGTTTTGGGGCAGTCCCAGGAGAGGATGAAAATGGGGAAACTGTGGGATCTGGCCAGCCTTTGTGTTCATGTTTGTGGTCACGATTTCATCACAGGTAAGTCAAAAAAAAAAAGTAACCAGGTCATAGCAGTCGGTTGTCTGTGGAAATACATCACCTGGAGATTCAGTCAGGTAATCAGAGATGTTGGGATGTGACAGCTTTGTGGGGTCGTTAATTCGCTTTGACGAGGACCTTCCTCCATCCTCATATCTGAAAACACATTTGCCTGACATCCCACACGAATTAGGCCTAAAACAGCTGCAAAGCAACACTGCAATCTTATTAAATCACACATATAACAAAAACCTCTAATATTTTAAATATCACAAGTCAAATTCAATAGATTAACTTAACCCAAAAGGGTTTGAGGTGTTTTGCAAAGCTACAATACTCAGATGTGTCGTTGTCATCAGTCAACTTTACGCTTTAGTTCTTTCTAGGCTTGTATTCTTCATTCATTAGATGATGCTTAAATAAGCTGGTTTTTAAAAGCTCCAGTTTGGGACATTGGCCTTAAATTCAAAAGAAAATTCAAATTCCAAAAGACTTGATTAATCCCTGAAGGGAAATGTAATTGTCATTATTTGAGCCTCTTCAGAGTCGTGGTAGACGGCTCCAGCCGTGTTCAGGAAGGATCCCCTGTTGCCGTCTGTGGCGCGGCGGATCTGAAGAAGCCTCCTAAACCCGTCTGAAGACATTTAGTCCGCCCTGAGAGTCACAATCGAACCGTTCTTCCACGTTCTGCAGTAAATGCTTGCATGTAGCTGATGCAAAGCAGGTTCTCTGTAGGTTGAACACACTTCCTCTCAACACGTTTGTTGCCCTTATTGCCCTGCTTTTTTTTTTTAAGGGATTTGCATAGTCATCCGTCCTTTACACACGCGCGCAAAGTTCGATTGTACTAACACAGGTACGCTCACGCATGTGCGACCTGCTACGTGCCGTTTTATTGAGGAGAATGGAGGTCATGCAGCAAATGCAACACTTCTGCACCGATGAGGAGGGTTTTTTCATGTCAAAATGCATGTTTATGTGAGTTTTTTTTTCTTTGTTCGTTTTTGCTTTTTTTTTTTGTAGAAATAATCGATTTAGTTTTCAGATTTTCTCAAAGCCAGTTGCGAATTTTGTTTGACTTTTCTTATCTTTCCAAGAACTCAAAGTTTTATTTTAGCCTCTTAGGGTCTACTTCTCACATGAGCCAGCTTTTACAGTGATGTCGGCAGGCAGAAAGTTGGTTTTCCTCCGTGGCAGGTTTATGTAGATGTGAAACAACTCTTCCCAGTGTTGTGTTGGCGTTGTGTCCCCTTCCATCTCTGGTCCTCCAGTGTGACGGTTCTGCCAGGATCTTAGCTGTTCCTTGTCTCAGTTGTTGTTCCTGGTATCTGCTGGAGCACCACTGCTGCCCTCCAGCCTAGTGCTGGGCGGTATACCGGTTCATACTGAATACCGGTGTTTATTTTTCTTATGATATGAATTTTTCATATACCGGAATACCGGTGAGTATGTACTGTAGCGTACACAACGTTGGGGAACACCGCGCGGCGGAACGTAAGTGCCGCAGAACTTGTTTGACAGGGGACTGTTTTGCAGTTGCACTGGAGGCACAACCAACGATGATGGCTTGCAAACTTAGCGAAAATCCCGAAGTGGGAGCTCACAACGGCAACATGAACTGAGGAACTTCTTTCCTAAAATCGAGAAGCCGTGTCTGTCGTGTGGAAGTTCTTTGGATTTAAAAAAGAATCGACGTGTTTCAAGACAAACTACAATAATCTGCAAATCATGCCGAACTAAAGTTGTAGCCGCGGGAGGCAACACCCAGGCTGGTGTTGCCTCCCGCGCTACAATTTTAGAACGTTGTTTACATTGTTTAGTTAATGTTGATTTTTACAAAATATGTTTTTAGTTCAAGCCTTGTTTTGCAAAATTTGAAAAATAAAAGGGTTCTGTATTTTAAACTGCAACTATCATCCATTCTGATTCCTTCACTTAATTAGAATCACGAGTGTCATCTCTTTGTAAATACTATCATTTTGTGAGGCCATGCAAATCTGTATTAATACTAGCGTATATATGAATGTTTTTCTACAATATTCACTCCTCGTGACAGTAAAATAGGTCATTCTAATCCAATTTACTGCAGCAATTCCTCTCTAAATGATTAGAAAAAGTGGTTAACAACCCAGTTGTGCCTTCAAAAAAAAAAAATACCACGTGATATACCGTGAAACCGATATAATTTTGAAAAATACCGTGATATAAATTTTTGGTCATACCGCCCAGCACTACTCCAGCCCCACATCTTTTTCAGCTCTTCCCTCAACCTGATTGATATTTCTCAAGCTTCTCGCTCTTCCTTCTTCCCAATGTTGCTGTTGCTCAGGATCGCTGCGTCCGTCACCACTGCTGTCTTCTCATGTTGTTCCACCACCACTACCTCAGGCTGATTGACCTTCACCAGTCCGTCAGTCTGGATCTGGAAGTCCCACAGGATCTTGACCAACTTGTGCACAGAGAGCTTTGTGAGCAGATGAACTACTTGTGGCCAAAAAAGGCCCCACAAAAGCAACACAGAGAGTAGATTACATGAGAAATGACCGTATAACATGGGTCAACATTAGGGGTGAGTATTGGCAGGGACCTAACAATATGATATGTATCATAATACTTGGGTCACGATACAATATTATCGCAATATCGCAAGATCCCGATATATTGCGATATTCTACCCAGTTAATATCAAAATTAAAAGTAGAGATGAAAAATCAAGTTGCTGTATATGTTCATCAGATGATATTGATCATTCAGAGGACAAATTGAGTCAAAACAACCTATTTATTGTTTATTATTAGTGTTTTTGCACATTTAAGTAACCATTACAACATACATAATTTTCCTAAAAAATTGATATTAGGAGCTGAAAAATCAATACTATATTGGGCGGCCGAAAATCGCCATATATTGCCAAATCAATTTTTTTTCAACATAAAGCTGTATTGTTTCTGCTGTTTCTTTGGCCAAGAAGGTCTCTCATACCAAAGAGACATTTGTTGGTAACTGCATCATTAAGATGGATTTAGAGTGTATGTGTGTTTGTATATATATGCATATAAAAAGAGAAAGAGAGAGATTTCTAATATTCAGATTTTTCATCTAAACAATAAAATATCTGTGAACAAAAACTGGTTAAAAACCGTCCGTCCTGTCAATAGGAAAGACACATACTCAATAACCTTTCTACTTATTGTGCATGCACACATCAGCAGATGCTTATTTATGTAAATAATTTTATTTGCCCTAACAGAAGCTACCCGAGTACTCCAAAATAGCATCATCTTTATCTGCTAGGTGGCATTAACACGTTGCATTTGAGGGTTTGTTTTTTTTTTGCGGACGCGACCACTTCCAGTAGAGAAAGCAACAAGCCAGAAACAACTGATGTAGGTCAGTCATTTTACATCTTTTTCTACTTTCGAACACCCGTGGTGTACTACTGCCGTACTACATAAATAACATAGATTTAAAGACGAGTCTACACATCGATCCCTTCAAGGCTGACGCGAACATGGGTAAAGTGGCTGAACGATCTCTCTGCACAGAGAAGAAGATGGAAGACACTGATTCAGAGTGAGAGGAAGGACTAAACGGGGAATAATGTCGACGTGCTGAACCTCACGATAAATTCCAGGCTTGGTTCCTGTCATTTTGACAAGGAAAAGATCAGCATTGACGGCTACATGAGTAGTGATCCTGTCTAATTTGCCGGGAATAACCGGGGGGAGCCACTAGCGTGGCTTAGCGTGCTCAGCGGCCTAGCGTGGCTTACTTGCATAGCCTCGTAGCTGTGCAGGGCAAAGTGAACCAACGTTTGGCTTCACTTTCACAGAGTAAAAATGACCAACCTGTCTGGGAGCAGGAACTCTGTGTACATAATGAAATCATGGGGAATTAACAAGGTCATAAATGAAGTGATATTCACTCCAAAATCAGTTGCATTTTATGTTTAATATAAAAAAGGTCTGCTGCTAACTAACTAAAGTGATGGCAGCGAGCCATTAGCAATAGCCAGCCATCAATTTACTTTAATTTATGGATTTCTGTAGCTTTACTTTTATGTGGTACATAAAGTGGCGTACAGAGGTAAATCTAGTTCTTGAGATCAAAACCATTTATGACCCCCATTTTGACACAGGGTTCAATAGAGGGAACCTAAGTACTGCAAAAATGGTGTCCACAAGGGGGCAGAACTGGTCCAAAGCAGTCGTTACTGTTGAATTTGGGGCATTTGCAAGATACGTAAACTTCCGGATGACATGAACACCGCTGATTCAAAAGGCACTGATTTAGAAATATTCTGTGCTGAACCGCAGAATAAATTTCAGGCGACGTTCCCATCAAGGAACAGATCAACACTGACTGCGATGATCCTGTCTACTGACTGGAATAACTGGAGGAGAGGAGAGGAGGGTCTGCAAAGCCCCGGAGGAGTTCAGTTAGATGTCATGTTCCCAGGGAGAGCAGAGGTCTTCAACCCTGGTCCTCGTGACACCCTATCCAGCAGGTTTTAGAGGTTTCCCAGCTTCAACACACCTGGTCATTATCAGGTTGTCCTCAAAGTCTGCACAAGTCCGTTGATGACACAGCCACTTGTATCACGGTGTGAAGAAGAAGGGGAAACATCTGTAAACCTGTGGGATAGGGTTCCTCGAGGACCAGGGTTGAAGACCTCTGATTTAGAGGGTCAGCACATCATTTATCTGTTTACATATATTTTAGTTATACATAGGTTGTATTAAACCTATGTGTGTGTGTGTGTGTGTGTGTGTGTGTGTGTGTGTGGTTTTATATACAGTCATGTAAAAAATTACCCATGTTACCCAAAGACCACCCATGTTTTCTTCAGTTTCTTGTTCATTTTAATGCCTGGTACAACTAAACGTCATCATGTGACTAAAACAGACAGAAAAGAAAACACTGAATGCATAAAAGCAGTGTTTTTGGCAGTACAACGCCATAGCTATTGATGTAAAAACTTAAGTGATTTAGGTTATAATGAAGAAAACCATGGAAAATGGTAAGATATCAGCTCTTAAATAAAACTCTTATGAGCAATCTTTGTGGTTATCTTTATGTTTGTCCAAACAAATGTACCTTTAGTTGTACCAGGCATTAAAATGAACAAGAAACTGAAGAAAACAAGGGTGGTCTAATAATTTTTTCCATGACTGTATATATATATATATATATATATATATATATATAATGTGCACTGGTTTTAGCAGACTTGTTAATTTTTACTGTGTAATTGTCACATTATTGCTACTACTGCTTCACAGCATGACCCACCTAATGAGGACATCCTGTCTGCCCTGTAAATCCTATTAATGCATTTAATTATTCTCATTGGTGTTTTTCCAGCCCAAACAAAACTTTGATCGCAAGTGTTTTGATCTGTTGGCCTTGTCAAAATTTTAGTTTTGATTTGCTTCCTCTGTTCCTATTATTGGTTCATTCTTGGATATCCTACCTGCGCCTCCTTCTTTTTTTTTGGTCTCAGTGGACTGAAATGTAGCTAATGTATCATATAGCATTACTGATCAACAGATACACCTCAGCCATAGCCTGGTAGTACCGTTATGTTAGTGATCTTAGATTAATTTAGCAGGTTCACTTCCAGAGTTGCAGCTCATGCTCTATCCTGTGTTTATTTGTTCATTTATTTTTATGTTTTTGAGTCATGGACCCTTCAAAAAAAGGTTTTGCTTGTTGTAATTTACAGTAGAAACATGTTGCGTTACTGTGGACCAAGATGAACGTAGCGCCAACACGGGCTGATGTACACCAACGCTGATGTTAGCTCTGTTAGCCACATTATGCTAACAGTGCCGGTATTATATTGAAGACTGTCTTACACCTTATAATGTGAGTTTCAATTCCATTTGAGGAAATATCTGCTTAGTTTTAAGAAGCGTTATTTTGTGGTCAAGGTCTTGTGTCCATGCTTTCAGCAAAAACCAGCCAAGATAACATTTGAATCCCGTCCTTGCACTGTGTCACAGATCAGCAACAATAACGCTAGCTCACAGAGCTAAACCCTGAAGCTCATCTGCCTTTAGCCCCTTAACACTGAGAAACTCAGTCTGTTTGTTACGCAGGAGCTCCAACTGTGAAATCTGGGTTTGCTCACAGAAAACACCCAATAAGCCCTCCGAGTGTGAATTGTAGGGACTAAACCTTCAGTGACTGAGAGCTCGGATGTCGGACATCAAGGAGCTTCTTCTAATCGCTGTCAATCACTCTTTCATCGTGTTCAGTTTGTTGGCTGCGTTACACGGATAATATACTGCAAACACTTCTGCCGTGTATTTTTAATCCCGTCTAGGGTTTTACACGCCGTTGTGCAGTGTGTTGCTCATTTACATAAATACTCATCTGGCACTTCGTATTTCATTACAGGACACTAAAAAAAGAAACAAACTCAGTTCAGATTCCCCAAAGGGAACTTACACGTTGCAGTTACTGTCAGTCATTACTTCAAAGTTTTACCTGTTAACTTAGTTTGAAGAGATTGAATTAATGTGCTTGTTACAAGTTTGACAGGGAGCTGTTTTTAGTGTAAGTGCTCTGTATGTAGCACTTTTGTGTCCATAGTCACATCCTGATGAAGATAACTCTCTATATTCACATTTCCAATTAAATGATTAGTGGTAGGTGTTATGGTTTCGTGTCTTGCCAAAGGAAGCTTTGGCACGTGCCAGGGTTAGGGGATCTCTCTGTTGAAAGCTGACCTACTTTTACCCACCGATCCACCACCACACGCAAAGTACCCCTCCGACCTCTGAGGTCACCTCATACACACATTTAATTGATATATATCTATATATATCTATATAGATATATATAGATATATATATATATATATATATATATATATATATATATATATATATATATATATTAGGGCTGGGCAACGATTAAAAATTTTAATCGCGATTAATCGCATTATTTCCCTGATTAATCGCGATTAATCGCATTGTATACGCAAAATCAAATAATGAATTCAAAAGTAGTGTAAAATCCACTTTTATTTAAATGTTCTGCTGTCATATGAACTAAAGTGTCATAACATTTGTTGTTCAAACACTTTTAACATCAGCACTTGTCAGTAACACATATTTAGTGAAAATCTCATCTTAAAAAATGTAAAATATAATAAAGCTTATTGCCACTGCCGGGGCATTAATGTCATCCTGTTTTTATAAAAAATTTTAAAAAGTCTACAAACAAAATCCAAAAAAAAAGATTGTGGCTCAGCAGAATCATAACAATAAAACAGGTAATTTCTGAGGTAACAGCAGAAACTTTTAACGGGGAGTTTAACTTGGCAGTTTTTACAAATAACCTTGTTTCTGTCGAATCCTCTGTCTGGGAGAATTTTAAAATGAAAATGTCCACGTTAAAGTTCAGTAATTTTACCAATTCGTGTATCATTCATTCTTTCCATTTTCAATTGTCAATCAAAAATTAAAAAGTGACATTTAAATATGTTTTTCGTTTTTTAATCTAACAAAAAAAAAAGAAAAAATGCCTGTTTTTTTTTTTTTTATATATTTCAATTTTAGACTTGGATCAAAAATACGAAATGAAAAAAATGGTCCACAGGACTGAATTTGTTTTATAATCAATGACTGGACTTTCTGTTGTCATTACACATCTGTGCCACTAGATCAGGGGTCGGCAACCTAAAATGTTGAAAGAGCCATATTGGACCAAAAAAAACAAAAAACAAATATGTCTGGAGCCGCAAAAAATTAAAAGCCTTATAATGAAGGCAACACATGCTGTATGTATCTATATTAGCTATATTAGCCTACTATCAAAATGACTAAGTTGGCTACAAATACATAATGAGCCTTCAGGATAAAATGTTTATTTTCCCTGCAGTGCATCCGGTAGAGAAAGACGCATCACGTGACTACTCTGTTGTACGATGCCGCCTCAAGTTTAACTTCATTACAATATTGATGAATTATGTTTCATTACTTTGATGAAATTAAAGAAATGCAACAAAGAGATCAGATTTTTGATGTCATTTTTATTTTGAGGATTCGAAAAAAATGGAAATGGAACGTGCATAACGTGCCCCTTATCTGGGCAACAAACAGAGTGCAATAAAACGCAGCCTGCATTTATAAAAATAAAACAGCAGCCTTTTAAAAAGATAAAGTATATAAAATCAAATAATACAGTTTAAGTTTGATTTCTGTGCAAATACCAAGCTAGTCAGTGCAAAGGTGAAACGCAGCAGCATCCTCTTCTCTTTTGACATGCAACCAACGCAGCTATCCTCGGACCTGAGCAACAAAACACAATAATATCAATATTGTCATTCCAAATATACACTGACAAAAATCAGAAATCACTTTATAAAAACAGCCACTTTGTTACTAAATATGTGCCTATGACAGGATTGTGTTCTTACCAGATTAATGTGACTTTTGTTTTCGGACATCAGTGGTCAGCTTCTCAACATCGCGCATGTAAGATGTAACTTTAATATTGACGCAGGACTGCAAGCTCTCAAACATTCAGGCAATCCTTCCGCGTTGGCAATGAATGCAAATGATTCGGTCCAAGAAACGTTGAATCCTCTGTTCTCCTCGGTTATTTTTCTCTTTTTCCCTCTGGGATCCATGGCGCATCACACAGCCGCCGGTTTGTTTCCAACACCCACCTGCCTGGCATCCCGCCCTGCTGATATGAACGTGTGTCGCAGGCTATGACGCAAATATTCGTTGACAGAAATGTTGAAATTTAGTATTTATTCTACACATTTTTACAGCATTGGAAAACGTTAAGAATGTTTGTGTCATGTTTGTCCTCCTACAGAAACTATATTAAAAGAAAAAATATATTTTCCTCCCCCATATTTTTCCATTTTCAAAAATTTTTGCAAAAGCTCCAGGGAGCCACTAGGGCAGCGCTAAAGAGCCGCATGCGGCTCTAGAGCCGCGGGTTGCCGACCCCCGCACTAGATGGAGCCGCACTGCAGTAACCAGTAAGTGAACAGATCTGATGTAACATGGAGGAATGACGCGAAAATTTTGTTGCAGTCCAGAATTTTCTTTTTCAGACAGAATTGTTAATATTGCTACCTGAGTTGCTACCTGAACTGTTATTTTTTTTATCGTTCTTCATGTCTGTTCTAGGTTTTTTCGCATGTTTACCTGCCAATTGTTTTCCGGTTCCGGCCAGTAACCGACCTTTCAAAACAAAAGCATATGAGCGCATTAACGCGCGATAAAATAATTGTCGGCGTTAATAAATGAATGCGTTAATGTGATAATAACGCGTTAACTTGCCCAGCCCTAATATCTAATATATATATATATATATATATATATATATATATATATATATATATATATATATATATATATATATATATATATATATATATATATATATATATTCTAAGCGATAGCAGCATCAGGGAGAAGGAAGACGGGAAGCTTGAGAAATATCAAGAGTTGAAGGAAGAACTAAAAAAGCAGTGGTGCTCCAGCAGAGACCAGGAACAACATCTGACGTCCAGAAGAGCACAAAACTAGGAACAGCTAAAGTCCTGGCAGAACCCTCAGGCTCTCAGGCCTCTAGTGGAGGACCAGAGCTCGACATAAATACTGTATAAGATGTGTTGCATAACAGTTCGTTGGGTCACGGCTTGTGAACGACTCAGATTTGACTTCAGCTGGTAACACACTGCATCTCATCATGTCAGGATCTTCCTCCTCTTACTGTAAAAGCCCGCCTCTCCTTATCTGATGTGGCTTGTGCTACTAAGTTGCTCTACAACATGGTGCAGGTCTAGTTTCAAGCTCGTAGTCCTACAGAAGCAGACTGCACCTGATGCGTGCATGTGTGTGTGTGTGTGTGTTTGTGCATAGACACAAAATGAAGAAGTGAGATAGAAGCGTACATAAGAAATATGCCTGCAGACCCGCTTTAAGTGTGTCATGTTTCTGCCTGAAACAGTGTGGTTTTGTCTGTGTGTGCGCACACATACATGCTTCACGATGACATGTGTTTGAATTTTGGTTGGTGTGGATTTATCTTTAACTCAAAAAAGAGGAAGAGAAGATAAGGTGCGATGCTGACAACCTAAAATGAATTGCAGTCAAATGAATAGAAGTCTGCGTGTCCAAGCAGGGAACACTTTTTAATCTGCGTTCATTTTCTTTCTTCTCTTTGGCGAAGACAGATCATAGCTGATCACCCCTGATTATTTAGGTTCAGTAAGACAAACGAGTATAGCATTACTTTAGTATGTAGTCACAGATGTCTGTCAAGGGAAACGCCGCCCTGCACAGATGATCAGAAGCTGTGGAGTGCACACAGCGAACAATGGGGTGGAAAAGGTTTTGTGTGATGTCCACAGCTTCCGTCATTTAACCCCACCATGTGTGTGGTTGTTTACTTGTTTAGTTATTGCTTGTGGGGCGTCTTTCCTTGCAGTGACCTCTCTGCTGTACCACACACACTGACACACTAACAGTAAGACTTCTTCTGCTGAGTGGAATTTCCGTTATTCTTGTTTCTTTTCATTGTCTTATTTCACCTTTAGGCCGCTAAATACCGTTGTTAATCTTTTGCTGCATGTGAGTGCAGACACAACATGACTCCACCAGTTCTCTTCAGGACTTCTTAGAAGATATTCACCGACCTTGCAAATCTTCTGTGGCTCAGTTTTTACCAGAAATATTGTGCAAGAATCCTGAGCACTGTACAAGTATGTGCAGTGTGCTTTCTAAAGATAAAAGTGACTAAACGTTCCCAGAAACACGCCTCACAGATCATCATCAAACTGATGCTGACGTTCTTTGTGACTTCCAGACTCTCCAGGTTCACACGGAGGACTCTTTTTCTGTGTGGTCCAAGCAGCGCCAGGGCTGAATGGAGAACTCTCAAGTAGGGATGCTGTGATAAAAAAAAAAAAAAAAAAAGATTTATATCAATTTTTAAAAATTCAAATTGATTTAGTTAGGCCATGAATAGCGATGCTGCCTCTGGGCTGGCAGAGGGCGCACTCGAGTTAAACTACTTTAACGTCTTTCTGCCCTCACTGCTTCCCCAGTGCAGCCAGGCAGATAGCTAACAGATAGCTAACATGTCTACTAATGAAGAATCCATTTGCTTCCTCTTCCAAGAGCTTTATTGGCAAGTCTTTCATCAGCCAGAGATATTTTGTAAACACAAATAAGTCATATAAATTATAATTCAATTTTAAAAAATAGATATAGATAGCATGCTAACATACGTATGCTAACGGGCTAGCACGCCAACGCTAGCGGTTTTCCAGGACCCAAGAAAACGGTACATTTTAACATTACTAATGATAAACAGCAAGGATAAACTTTTGAGTTAAAACTTATAGACTGTTCTCAGTAAAGAAGAACAGATTCAGAACAGATTATTGAAGAGTAGAGGCAACCCGGTGGACAAGAATGAGTAGAGACTTGTTATGTACAGAAGGAAAAAAATCTTGAGACTACTAATTTATTTAAGAAAGGGCAGTAGGCCTATTGTAAAAAAAAAAAAAAGAAAGAAAGAAAATAAAACAGGATTTGACAGTTGATAAAACAGTTTCCACTTTCCAATCATTTTCTATGCAAGTATAAAGAGGATAAGAAAAAAGCAAAAAAGAAGAAAACTGATAAAAAAAAAAAAAATTGTCATTTGCTGCTAGTTCTAATCTACTGTATTGAAAAGAGTGTAAGAGTAAACACTACAGTATTGTTAAAAAGGAAAAGACTGGATTTGTGTAAAAGACAATAATAAAAATAAACAATACAATACAAATGTACATTTCAAATCATGATTCGAATTGTATCGGGAGTTGAGTGAATCCTGCCGTCCCTACCCTCAAGTTTAATGTTTGGGTCCTTAACTGGCCAAAGTTAGGTCTTTTGTTGAGGCTTTCTGTTCAGAAATGGCTTGATATAGCTTTTTTTTTCACAGGCAAAGCAGCTTTGGTTGGGGTTAAAGGTTTACAGTTAGCATCTCGAAATAACATGTTTATGCTGGTCTGGATCAACTGTCGGGAATATAAATGACATAGGTGCAAGGTGCTAAAGGTGGTGCTCGTAACATTATATGATGTCCTGACACATGAAGGCTGTCAGGTGTTCTTATGTCTTCCTGCTAACACCTGTTGTTCTTAAATCCCGCTGAGAACAGAGATGCTACGCTTAGTCAGCGAGACATCAGTGCTCCGTCCTCATATTCTAGCAGGAAAACTCAGGAGCGAGCACTTCTCCGAGCGCATGTTCAAATCAGTCTGTGAGATTACGAGTTCGCTTCAAAGTTCCCAACATGACCTTAACTACACTCCCAACATATTGTACCAACTTTAATATGTAATTATTCATAATTGATGCGATTATGGCGATCATCTTTGTAAAAAAAAAGTGAACTTCTGAAATGCCTCTGTTAGGACCACTTTTATGTACGAGAGCGACTATGATCCACAGTTCATGGCTTGGCACTCATGGGGTTAAAGTGTGTAATAGTATGATTATGTTATTGTAACATTTTGTATTGAAAAAAGTCTCGATGCATTCTTCTACTAGGAGACAGGTCAGGAACTGCAGCCAGGCCAATACCTCTACTTTTCTTCTTCTCACCTCTGGACCTGTTGCAGATACAAAAGATCTGGTGTTTGTCATATGTGGCCTGGTGCAAGTGTCGCCAATTTCAAGCAGTGCTCATCACAATTTGTTTGACAGAGCCAAGCTCCTAATTCAAGAGATGACGAGGAAGGCAGCTGCTTCCAGGAAAAAAAAAGAAATTGTTCCGTTTTCTGAGGGGATCACAGCACTTTACTAAGAGCAGAAGATGATTGTGGAACAGTAAACGTGTAGGCTGTCGTCCCAAAGGTCCCAAAGACCCCAAAGACCCCTGAGTTTCCACTACACGTCTCGAAAATGCAAAACTCACATGCACCTACTTGTCATACAAATTTAAATTTCCATCAATGCTGATCTTGTCAAAGACACGTGTACGTCAGGCCGTGCAGCTAATAGCTGCATGGAAAAGCTTGGAAATGACTAATACAGGGTTTTATCAGTCGGTTTTATCAGTTTATTCAACTTAAAAAATGTTTACAGTTATTATATGGCTGCACCAGCTTTTGTAGTTTTGTGACCCCTCACCCACCCTCCACCCCCTCAGGAGTTCTCTTCAACAAAGCCACATTTTAGCAACATTTGGTGCTAAAAGTGAACAGTTTTCTCAAAGAAATGTCCACCAAACAGACGCTCGATGACATGCCGGCCGCCGTCAGCTGTTAAGGTTGTCTGAGGTTGTCTACAGTCTGTGGCAGCTGAAGTTAGCCGCACGGCTAATTTGTTTCAGCAACTTAAACTGAGTGGGAGCAGCGTGGGTATCCGAACAAAACTGCTGCCCGCTGCAAAGCTTAACCACAGTCACTGTCAGTTAAAGGTTGGCGCACGACTAATTTATTCCAGCGTCTTAAACGAGTGGTGGGAGTGCGTGTCAGCTACTGCGAGCTACACAAGACAGCGGGGACACTTAAAAGACCCCGACAACACCAGCAGCACTTTGCTCACGATATCGTATACGATAAGAAGATGAGACGAAAAGACACGGCACATCAGTAAAATTAGAACGTGCGTTTACAGTCAGAGACCCCCTCTGCATCCATATGCTGAATAAATCAGACACAATAGTGCTCCATATTTTATTTTAGTTTATATATATATTTACACACACACATTTAATGTTACTGAAGCAATGCAAACTTGGTTCAAACTTGGTCGCATTGTTGAAGTAGTTTGTAACAAAATGGAAAAGCGGCCCATTTGTTTCTGCATTTACAAGTGTCCGTTTTTGTGCGTGTTCATTAATAATCCATCGTTGTATCTGGATTTCTGGTGCTAAAGTTTCTCAGGTTCTTAAATTTCATAAATCAGAGCCACGAGCAACACAAACCTTCGTATGTTTACCTCCCTCATATTTGGGTCAGTGAAAAAAAAAAAAAACCTTCAATGTCAAAATCTCAGCACACAAAACAAAAACGGCCTCACTCAGTACTGTGATTTTGTTCTAATGTTTCAGATCAGTGAGCGAGGGAGCGTAGAAGTTTGATACATACTTAAAAATGGCAAAATGTCTGATATAAATAAAGTTGCCATCGGTTGTGACCACCCGCCCACTCCGACCACAACGCCCTGTCTTTCCATAATGTCAAAGTCAACGTTTAAGCGGGCTACAGACTAACACCAACATCAGAACGTCTCCAGCTGTGAAGCATCAGCCTCCATGACATTACGGCGCCGGCGGTTTAGATTTTCCGACAAACTGAAGGTCCTGTTTTTTCCCCGCTGCCTTTGTCCGAGCCAGGATTCAGAAATGCTTGATTCAATCCAGATCTTAAAACACCGACCAGGTTTCCGTCATTACGTGAAGTTTACCGTCAGTTCAGTGGTAGAATGAGTGTAAAGTACCGAGCTGACATTGTTTTTTTTAGTTAATCACTTGGTCGACACTTAAGATCTGATGCGTTGGACAGAAGACAGCGGTGTTCTTTAAATGCCATGTGTCATGCTTTTGTTACGCCCTCTCTGAGACGATGGAGTTTCCGTCTCACTGTGTACCGGCTGTCCCCGTCCCGGCTGACTGAGTACGCTTATGACTGTTTTCTCTTTGAGCAGTAGCAGTGTGAACGGCTGTTTCCTTTACGTTTTGAGAGGGCAGGCAGTTGGTCATTTGAAAACTCCTTCTGTTTTGACTTCAGGCTTTTTTTTTATTACGACTTATTCTCTAGATTTCATCATATTACAGTCTGCTGTGACTAACAATCTTCTGAAAAGAAGAAAACACACGATATAACATTTCTAAGGTACTAAGGCTTTAATTAGACAAGTGGGAACAACAGCACATGGCATATGTCCCGTTATTTATTCATTTAAAGCTAAGCAAAAATGCAGGGGTAGTGTTTGAAAAACCAAATGCAGCATCCATAGGTAAAAGGGTAAAGAAGCAGCATTAACTTTCTAATCAAACGCACTTCAGCAAGTGTAAAAACCTCAATTAAAAACGGTGGTTTGGGGAGTTTTCTGGTCAGGTGTGTGTTAGCACACTGCAAAAATTAATGGTCTTAATATAAGAAGTAAATACTTGGTTTGAGCAGATACTGACTAAAAGTAAGTGAAATAATCTGCCAGTGCAGTGAGATAATCACACTTAGTAAGATTTCTTGAAATAAGAAAAAATATATCAAAACAAGACTAGTAACCTTACACATTCTGTGCTTGCATAGTATATTATTCTCAAAACAAGATCAAAAAGACTTTTTAGCTAGATACAAGGTTGGAACACTTGGTTAGATTGTTAATTTTTGCAGTGCACAATGCCAAGGAGAAAAGACAGAGCAATGATCACTCAACAAGCAATTTAGATTCCATCATTCTACAGTGAGAAGTATTCAAAAATGTAAAACAATTCAGACAGTTTGCAGTCTTCCTGGGAAGTAAGTTCACCTCAAAGTTGGACCACGCAGGGAAGGTGACGCTCAGAGAAGCTGTAACAGAACTAGAGGTCGTCATGGGTCCGCTTTCATGGCCCTGAACCTGAATGGACCCATGAAAATTCGACTTTAGTGTCCGACCATGAACCGAACCGAGATACCCGAATAGAACCGAGATAATCCAGCCCATAGTTGCCCATGTTAAAAGTTGTCAAGTGTTGAATAAAACTTTATTTTCTTACTAAACCTTGTCTTCTTCTACCTGGTTCAGTTGCTACACAGGCTATGAGATGTAAACAATAATAAATCCACGTTGTTATTCTCTTTGTGGATATGAAATGTTATTTGTAGCAAATGCTAACACTAATAGCCTACACCGGTCAGGACGTGTCGTGAACATATTCTCTCATGCAACGTTATGATGTTGGTGATCCGTTACAGCTGCCGGGCAAACCGCTAATAACACGCTACGGCAACACGATTGTTTCATGACAAACACGCCACGTTAATGAACAATAATTTAACTGCCCTGAGTCCTGACATTGGCTAACCCAAACTATTTTTTGTATAGACTTGACCTGTCACCTAGCCTATTGGATGGATGGGTGGTGGTGGGGGGGCTGAGTGGCAGCTGCCACCGCCAATATCTTTACCTCTCTCAGGTAAACGCGGACCCAGCCTGTCAGAGAGAACCGACCGGACCCGAGACTAACTGTACCGATTCCCAACCGAACCCAGAGTCACGTCTTCTGATTGGACCAGAGACCCGATTTGGATCGGGTCGGAACCTCGGGTTTTCGAATTGTCGGGTTGTTCCAAAGACCTCTAAACAGAACCCAAGAGCCACATTCTGGACTCTGGGGGTCCACGATTAATCAAATCAAATAAAACTTTATTTATATAGCACTTTTCATACATATAAAATGCAACACAAAGTGCTTTACAGAATAAAATAAAACATAAAACAGGAACACAACAAAGAAAGACCCGTCCCTCTCACGCTCACACACAAAGCACACACATGACACACAAAGACCACGCCCCCACGGGCAGACCAGACACAACTCCCAGTGTGGAGGGGCCCCATGAGGAAACACTGGAGCTAAAAACTAAAAGATTAAAAGACACTAAAACAGGATAAAAACAGACAATACAATACAATACAATAATGATAAAATGCATAAAATGTGAAAAATGTGAAATGTAAAAACTAGGGTTAAGTAAAAGAAACCAGGCCAAAGTCAAATTAAAAAGGTGACTCAATAAATATGTCAAAGTCCATGATAGTATTGTGGCGAACCCCTGACACTCACGGTTCCTCTGCAGCAGTGCAGAACAACACACACAGTTAATTTAGCAAGAATCTGCCTACTGCAGGCTAAGATCGACTGCTGTTCCAGTAGCGTACTGGTTTCTGTTGTGTCCATCCTGGTCCCGGCACACTCTCTGACACTGTTCCCTGAACCACTGCTCCCCATCTCCCTCTACAACTGAGCAGAAACCACACCCCACCACAGATGTTCAGTATAAAAAGAGCGCATGCTGCTTATGTGTTTCTAAAAAGAACACGGTGGTAAAGAGGTGATAGTTCGTGTCAATAACGACAGGTTGATAGTATCATGAACATCTGAATGACAAAATGTTTTGGTTTCGCCATGACGACTGGTGGATTTTGCATGCGTCTGCGTGTTTAATTCCATTAAAGGACATTTTGAGTTAAAAGAGAGTAATAGAAGTTATTTTTATGGATGTAACACCATCTTCTGCTCTCACACTTTTAAAGGTCATGATGTGCGTGCGCTCGCTGTGAGTGTGCGTCTGTGCGTGTCTGTTGTGTGAGCTCGTGCGCGCCCCTGCGTGTTTGTGTGTGAGGGATGTGCTGGGCTGCTTCTTGCACTCCACTGATCTGGACAGTAAACATGCAAATCAGGCTCTGCTGGTGCACAAGAAACATCACATTTAGAAGATGCTGTCGTCAAATCACTCATTTAGACGGCGTATAAAGGTTCTCAACATCCTGTTTATTGTTTTTTTTTTTTTTTTTTTTTTAATCTTTACAGGCACGTAACAAGCAGAATGGAGAGCTGGCAGCTATCAAAGTCATCAAGATGGAGCCTGGTGAGATTTTTTTTTTTTTTTTAAGTCAAATCTTGATATTTACATTCACCTGTCATATTTTGTTTTAGGCATAAAGCCAGTGATTGTGAGAATATTTTTTTTAGTCTTACACAATAATAAGCCTGTTGACAGCGAGGGGACTTTTCATATAAAACTTTCTTTATTGTCATAGTTGAATCTAGTGAAAATGGTTTTAATGCACCTCAGGTTCCTGTGTTTATTATGTCTTAAGTACAAAGGCTGTTGAAAAAAACTGTGGTAAATGCTTAAAACGCAGAACAAAAGTCACAGATAATGACAAAAACAACTGATGATTCTTCCCTGCTGTAAGATAGCAACACATAATACGCAAATAGAAGCTTTAAAACTCCACCAGTGACCACAGAAAGTAGTTTACAAGGACATCCAGTGATTCTCCAGCAGTTCATCATTTGTTTAAGCTGCTACATGAAACTGTACCACAGGGAAAATTAATTTTCTCTGTCGGCCGAGTTAACACAGTAGCACTGCTCCAGTCCAACCTAAAAAAAAAAGAAGAAGAACATAAAACTACTTTAGGACACCTCAGATATATAAAATGTTTCAGAAAAAGTAAATAAAAACAAGACTTGTGCTGTGTAACACTCCTGAGGGATATTCCACAAACTTAGTTGGACACAGTCAGGCTTCACCCAAGAGACCTGGCTCAACAAGAACTAAAGCCTGACTTAATAAGAACTAAAGCCTGACTTAATAGGAACTAAAGCCTGACTTAACAAAAACTAAAACCTAGAACTCAAGCCCCAGCTTAACAAGAACTAAAGCCCGGCTCAATAAGAACTTAAATCCTGTTTTAACAGTTACTAAAGGCTGACTTAACAAGTACTAAAGCCTGGCTCAACAAGAACTAAAGCCTGACTGAAAAAGAACTGAAGCCTGAATTAATAAGAACTAAAGCCTGACTTAATAAAAACTAAAGCCTGACTTAATAAAAACTAAAGCCTGACTGAAAAAGAACTGAAGCCTGAATTAATAAGAACTAAAGCCTGACTTAATAAAAACTAAAGCCTGACTTAATAAAAACTAAAGCCTGACTTAAAAAAAGAACTGAAGCCTGAATTAATAAGAACTAAAGCCTGACTTAATAAAAACTAAAGCCTGACTGAAAAAGAACTGAAGTCTGACTTAATAAGAACTTAAAGCCTGACTGAACAAGAAAAGCTAAAGCCTGGTTCAACAAAAACTGAAGCCTGACTTAATAAGAACTAAAGCCTGACTTAACAAAAACTAAAACCTAGTTTAACAAGAACTCACGCCCGGCTTAACAAGAACTAAAGCTCGGCTCAACAAGAACTAAAGCCCTGCTCAATAAGAACTTAAATCCTGGTTTAAGAGTTACTAAAGCCTGGCTTAACAAGAACTAAAGCCTGACTTAATGAGAACTAAAAGCCTAGCTCAACAAGAACTAAAGCCTTGCTTAACAAGAACTAAAGCCTGACTTGACAAGAACTAAAGCCTGGCTCAACAGTTACTAAAGACTGACTGAACAAGTACTAAAGCCTGGCTCAACAAGAACTAAAGCTCCCATTTGAGATAATAGAGCTGTGTTCATAATGGCTTACCTTTGAGTACACTCAAAATACTCAGTGCGTTTACATGGGAAGTTTAATTCCTCTTTAATTCAGAATTAAAGTTAAAGCTGAATAAAAGTTACCATGTAAACACTTAATTCCATATGAAATGTCAATTCTGAATTAAATTTAATTCCGAAGTAAGTGGCTGGTTTATTTCCATTAAATTCCGCATTAAATAATTCCGCGGTCATGTATACACTCATTCCTGTTTAAATTAATTCCAGTCTTTCTGTGCATGCTAGTTCTCTTGCCCGTCTGTCGCGATGACGCTTATATTCCGCGCTGGGCTTAGCACGCAGTAAACGGTGTTCAAGAGCAGAGACGATTTATTTAATAAATAGCTTGGAGGAACTAGAAATAATTAAAAGAACAGATGGCAGGAATCATAAAAATTGTGAGCTTTTCAAAGCGGCCAGGTTAAATGAAGGAGGTTTCGCAGATAGAGACGCCATCCCAGGTCAAAAATAAGTGAAATATTGTTGCTAACCGAGTTAGCTAAGTTTGTTTTCTTCCTGGTAGATGTAAAGACGTCCCCCCCCCCCCACCCCCCCCCATCCAATCAGAACCCTTCCCAACCCCCAGACCTAAAGCGGAGTTGGATAAAGCCGAACAAACGTGTTTTCCATGTAAACCTTAATTCGGAATTAGTATTTCCATGTAAACTCGAAGGAAAATAGTTTAATTCGGAATTATTTAATTCCTAATTATTAATTCCGAATTAAAAAACGTCATGTAACCGCAGCCACTGTCCCAGTATCAGAGATGACAAAGCCAAACTCTCTTTTCTTTTTGCTGCTTTCCCAGACTTACTGCCATGTTACAGCAGAATTTGACTTTGAAAGTCTTAAATTTTAAAACAAAATGAACTCAATCGTCCTTGTTAAGTGTCTCATCTCTCCCCTTTTTGTGAGACACTAAAGCTTCCCTTTCATGGCGCTGGAAGTCTGGACCGCCATCCATTTTTACCTTTAACAGAAAATGCAGAAAAGCAGCATCCCAGCACTTCCTCTACGTCAGCACCATGGCAGCCATCGAGGGTGTGAAATGTCTAACCCTCCAGGTGCAGCTTCCTCACAGCTTTGAATGCAGCATCCAGGTGCTTGCAGTGTACTGCAAAGACAGAACTGCAAGTGTGAACACACTTGTGCACTCAGAATAGTGTGCAAGTAGATGAACGTCGGGACTAAGTGGTCATCGATTTAATTTTATTTCTTTTTTTAAGCTTTCTGCTGCAGATTCACACAAAAGAAATGTGTAGTTAAGGTCATTTATTGAATATCATGAGTTCAGAGTTTACAGATTATAAGGACATATCTGATTCTCACTCAGTGTATCAAAGATGAATTAATCATGTTGAAATATTATTATGTTAAAAAAAGGGTTAGGGTTCTGGAGGCTCTGGAGCTGATTGTGCAAAGGAGGATGCTTCATAAAATGAAGAACGTCATGGACGACCCTGAGCATCCTCTTCAGAATACAGTGGCTCCACGACAGAGCGTCTTCAGTCAGAGGCTTCTTCAGAAACGCTGTAACGCACATCCCCCCTGCCCACAGCAACAACTACCTATGAAGAAACTTAAATAATGACACTGCATGTATAATTCCCTTCAGGGCTGAAGGGCTGCTTCACATCTAACGACAACCCGAAATAAAAAATTCAAAAAAAAGTAATTCTCTTGTTCTGTCTTGTCAAAACAGAAATAAAACTACAAGGCCTGATAGTATCTTGTAGTTATAAAACAGAAAAAAAAAAACAGTGGCTGAAAAAAGCTGCCGCCTCCATCATTTCAAGAAACCACAGCTGTTTTGGAGAAAGATGTTTGAGACTGCAGTTGAAGAAACCTCTGAGGATTGGTTGGTGCTCATCTCCTCATCTCCAACCTCCTCCGTCCTCCCACCTGTGACCCCCAGATCAATCTCAGCAAAATGTTTTGAAGGATGTTTCAAGTACTTGAAGGGAACCTGGGGGGAGAGAGGGGGGGGAAAGCATCAATCTCACTGTTGTATATTCACTGTGAAATAAATGCCTGGATTGTCACGAACAGCCTTTAAGTTCCCCTGACAGAAACGATGAAGCACAACTGTACGCTGCAACAGAAGTTGCGTCTCGTGTCATATTTGACGCTGAAGTGAGGAAGTTCCAGGCTGATTACCACCACTCCTCTTTCCTCCTGCCTGCTCATCTCAACCACTGGCATCTCTGGTTGGATGGAACAAAGAGGAGGAGAAGCACTGGGGATTCACAGATTATAGTGATGAGGAACGCCTGCGCTGATCAAACCAATCAGAAAACCAACTTTGCCGAATATATACTGTTAGATCCCCCAGGTGTCGGGGAAGATTCGCCTAGCTCTCACTGCATCAATCCATCCAAATGTCTACCCTACCTACTCTGATAACTACCCTAAAGGAATAGCCTGGCTTTAGGTACTGTTATCAGCCACATTCGTTAACTGCAGCTCCCCCCTTATGATCTGGGCTCTTGTTACCAGCTAGGTTAAGTTTAGTGGCTTGGACAGCAAGCCCCAAGGGTCTGTGACAATAGGGGGCTAGAGTAAACCAATCAGAACCTGTGTTGTTATGCAGAGGTACACCTGTGCACACTTGTGGGGACAGTTTCAATATCAACTACAACATCTTGTGTTAATTTTATATGTATTAAACAGGTTAGCAGGGTTAAGCAACAGCATTTCATTGATTAAACATTGAAAAACAAACTCTAATACTCCACAATAATGCTACAGCTGGCAACTCCGTTCTTCTGTGTTAATCCAGGCCGTGGCTTGTAATTCCAGTTATTTCCATGGAATCCAGGCTGGTTGGAAGAACTGTAGCTTGTAATTCCAATCTCATTCATTTGAACTGGTTCGGGTTGGTTTTGTGTGAGCTGTGGCTTATAATTTCAATTTCATTTATTTATTTGAATGGATTCGGGCTGGTTTGTTATGAGCAAGTGGCCAATTGCTCTTATCCAAAGGCTGCGAAGCGAGGTGTCGAGACAGGTCCTTCCAATAACAGGGTGGGTGTTCCTGGAACTCTGGTATCTGGTTCCTTCTCCTCTCCTGCAGTGAGCTAGGGAAAATCTGAAAAGCTCCAAATATATTCCTCAAGAATTGGGAAAAAAATGGTTATTCCGAACGACTCCTTTCTCTGTTCTTGTCTTGAAGAATAAATTTCCCAGTAAAATCCCTTGGTCGGTGGTTAGCTCCTGGTCCCAGCCAATCATCCTTCGAAGAACGCTCCACAGAATGAACCCTATTTCTCTCGAAACCTCCGCTTTTATGCCTCCTAACTGGCCACACCTGACTTGCTCCAGCCCCCAAAGTCCTTGTTTATTCAGGATTCACACGTCCTGATTGGTTTCACACAGTAGGGCGTGCATAATCATATTTACATAACATTCACAATTGTTTTTTTCAGTGGCAGGCGTAATCACATTTACATAGTCTTATTCTGATTGGTCCACGTTCACAGAGTCTTATATAACCAAACGCACTGAAGCCTCAAGGCTATTCGCCCCTGGTTCTCGCTTGCTATCACATGCTAACAGCGGCTACTCAGCTGTGTGTGTGGCAGAGAGCTTGTCAAGGTCTCCTAGATAAACTAGAAGCACATAGAGTTGTTTTGAATAATCCAGTTTAACTTTTCCCTCGAAAAAATTGTTACTCAATTAACAACCCAAGTTTACGCTTTATCCAATCCCATCCTAGGTTCGTCATTAGAGCAATCAGAATCAGAATCAGAATCAGAATGCTCTTTATTGTCATTATACAGTGGCGTACAACGAGATTGGAGAGCTTCAATCAATATTTCTATTGGGTTTAATACCTTACTAAACCAATACATGTCATCCAACTTTCTTCTCGTCTTAAAGGAGCCTGACACAGCCGTAGTTTACGTTTCAACGCTGTACACAGAGCTGGCTGTGCTAGTGCTGGGCGATATGGAAAAAATCATATATCACGATATGGACTATTTTATATCACGATAACGATATATATCACGATATACCATAATAATATATGTTTTCAGTTATTCTCTGAAAAGTTTGATAAAAATTTCATTGCTTACTTTTCAACTTTATTTTGAAAGGACATTTAGCTGAACTGACACAAACATACATTTTAGTGCAGCAAAAACAGGTAGGTACAGAGGTACAGTAGCTTTCACATTTTTTTTTAAAGTGCACAACAGTTTCTGAGAGGAAAAACACATTTTTGCACTGAAGTTCAGCTATAAAAAATAAACACAAATTATTTTTCAACTTTCTGAAATCTGTAACCTTGTAGTGCAAAGTTTGCAAACCAATATAAAGTGTCTAAAGTAAACATCAGGGTTGAAGAGAACTCTGTTTAAGGCATTAACCATGAATAAAAGTGGAAACATAAAAGGCTACTTTGTAGAAGTAGATATGATTCTATCAAATTTATTGTTGCAGGTTATTTAATTACATATTTGCTGTAATAATTGATAAAATTAGGTTAGAAACGATAGAAACGATAGAAACGATAGAAGAGAAATGGCACGATACACGCTTTTATATTGTCCCCACGATATATATCGTCATATTGCCCAGCACTAGGCTGTGCCATTGTTTACATTCCCCAATGGAACAGATACTCCAGCATTCAGACACACTGAAAATGATCATTCACAATCCTTATTTCACAGTTAGAGAATAGTTCTTAAATATTTCTTCAACATAATAGCCAAGATGATCCCAAAATCCCATGGATCACTCAACAATACAAGCCCAAAAAATGTAACTCTGGTCTCACAATGTACCTACCTACTAGGATGTACAATGCAGTGATAAAGCTGTCTCCGTCTCGCCCCGCAGAGGACGACTTCTCCATCATCCAGCAGGAGATCGTCATCGTCAAGAGCTGCAAACATCCCAACATCGTGGCGTATTATGGCAGCTACATACGGTGAGAGTTATCCGCTCGTCTGTGTCTCTCTCGTTACTCCTGATTACTGCATTTAGCTTCATTGAAGAGTTTTCCTCCTCCCGCAGAGCCAATAAACTGTGGATCTGCATGGAGTTTTGTGGGGGCGGTTCCCTTCAGGACATCTACCACGGTGAGCAGCTGTTTTTATACCTGTGTGTGTTCGTGTAACAAATCTCCAACAAGTCTAGTCTAAGGAAACATATCAAAAGGTTATTGTTTGTCTTCATCTCATGCCGACTAGTTTTTTTGTTTTTTTTTTGTTGTTTTTTTCATAAAAAATTGTAAAACAAGAACTCTTCAAGCACTTCAAACGTATTTATTTTATTATGTTTACATCAAATTGTGAGCGCACAGTGGAACACGCTCGCCAGGAAGTTATATCATTCACACAGACGGGCCTAGAGCAGTTAGACAATTAGACAGACCGAGAGCGAAAAAATAACCACGTGAGAGAAATCCTGCTTTTTGTGGTTCAACAGAACCTGCCATGTGGGCTTAGGACCCGTCCCCTTACGGGCAGCTGCAATCGTGAAGTTTCTGCTCGCTTGAATTGGACTGACTCACGGCGGGACATCCGTCTGGTGCTCAGACACCATCAACACAAAGCAGGAGACTTTTAAGGGCATCCAAATATATATATATATACAGTCATGGAAAAAATGATTAGACCACCATTTTTCTTCACTTTCTTGTTCATTTTAATACCTGGTACCACTAAACGTCATCATGTGACTAAAACAGACAGAAAAGAAAACACTGAAATGCATAAAGCAGTGTTTTTGGCAGTACAAAACGCCATAGCTATTGATGTAAAAACTTAAGTGATTTAGGTATAATCAAGAAAAACCATGGAAAATGGTAAGATATCAGCTCTTAAATAAAACTCTTATGAGCAATCTTTGTGGTTATCGTTATGGTTTATCCAAACAAATGTACCTTTAGTTGTACTAGGCATTAAAATGAACGAGAAACTGAAGAAAACAAGGGTGGTCTAATTGTTTTCATGATGACTGTATATATATATATATATATATATATATATATATCTATATATAATATATATAATATATATATATATGTATAAGCAGAGGACGAGCCACAGCTGTAAAAAGATCAATCACAAACTGAACGTTGTGCTCGTCATTGCTCTGTTCAGTTTGACACATGTGCCTTAAAACATTTGTGCGACCCAGACCTGCCCTTTTCTGTATAAGACTTCTTTTCGGCTTAATCGTGACTCACGCAGTTAACGGATGAACTGTCTCCCACAGTGACGGGTCCACTGTCTGAACCACAGATAGCCTACATTTGCAGGGAGATGCTTCAGGTAACCGCACACAGATTTCTAATTCATGCTTTATCACTCACTGTTTCATCGTCTGAGTGCATCTAATAACTGGGATTACAAAGTCCGGCTGTTGCTGAGGTGCTGGGGGGTTTGTGTGTTAACTCCATGTCTGTGTGTGTCCACCCAGGGCCTGGACTACCTGCATGCACAGAAGAAAATCCACAGAGACATAAAGGTCAGCACATAAAACAGTGTTGTGGGACTTTTTCTTCACACTTTGGAAGGGTAAAGCACGTTAGGTTAAAAAAAAAAAAAAAAGAAACCACGAGACAAATCAGAACACGGCGAACTGTGTAGACCATCAGAGATATTTGTGAAGTCGTTTGTGTGGAGTCTCACAGAAGTAAATTATAAATATGTCATGTTTTTTTTTTTTCCCACCATTTCTTCACTCGAAGATGACTTGAGAATGAAAGTAAAGAAGAGACTTAGATGTGTTGATATTTTATCTGTCTACCCTCCAGGGTGCCAACATCCTCCTCAATGATCACGGCGAGGTCAAGTTAGGTAGGTAGTTGTTTGCACAGTCTGCACTGCATTGTTTTGGTGTGGTTGACATGAGTCACTCACCACAAAGGGAGCAGCTAGAACTACAATCATTTCCTTTATGTCTTAAAAGAACAGCTGATTTGCATGAGAAATCTACACCCTTTCTCATGCTATTTTATTGTATTTGACTGTATTATTTCTTCTATTTTTCTCTCATGCTTTCTTTCTCGAGACTTGGTAGAGATAAAAACAACATGACAGGTGTCTGATGACTATTTCATCCATTACATTCTGCTTCCTTTGTCCTGCAGCTGATTTTGGGATCTCTGCTCAGATCACGGCCACTCTGGCACGGAGGATGTCTTTTATCGGGACGCCGTATTGGTAAGAGCGTTGACTGAGCATTTAAACTCACACTCACGCTAACGTCTGTTGGTCTTTGGCCGGATGTTTGGTTAGTTACTGAAAAGACCTTAAAACTGCAACACCAGAGCTGGTACAGGAAAGCATCAAAATCTGGACAAAACAATAAACGAGTGAAGCACATGAGTCAAGACAGTGAGAGGAGACGGGCGAATGTGATGACGATTGTAGCGGCCTTTTAGCCAGCCTGCTCAATTCCACAATGAGCGTGACATTTATTTAATGGAAGCGCGTTGGAGATCTGAGAGGCTCCTGCAGCAAAGGCCACCTATAGAGCATCGGTTTCATATCTACAGCTGACAGCGCAATAAAACTGTCAAGAGGTGAGGCAGAATGGAGGACCCAAACGCAGGAGTTCACAATAGCAATGATTTATTAACAAAAAACAAAAAGGCCAAACTAAACTGAAAATCCACAAAGTAATCCAGGCGGGTATCCAGGCAGGGAAACATACAGAACGAACAAGAGAAAAAACCAGCAGAGAGACTCAGGACACAAGAAAAGACTTACGGGGCACACGAAGACGGAGATGACAAGACTTAAATAGGCAGAGGCACAAACGAGAGGCAGGTGCAGACAATCAGGATATCGAGAGGGAGGAAGCAAAGCTGAAAACAACGGAGACAAGACAGACCTTCAAAGTAAAAAAAAGGGAAACGGAGCAGATGAGAGACAGGGAGTGATGCCAACTTGACACAAAAACCAAAGGAAAAACCAAAAGTGCCTGTCATGGCTGACCAAACCGTGACAAAAACACACTCCCGAACATGAAAACTGGGCACGAACAAGCTGGGAGAACTGGGCAGGGAGGCTCGAGACGAGTCCCTAGCAAATATCCAGCAGCTGACGAATTGTCTCTACCAAGAATTTTAATCAGAGCAAGAAAAAAAAAACTCTTTCTTTCTTCAAAACAGATATTAATAATGTGATTGACTTTGCTCTCGTTGTAATTAGAGCCAAAGCCCATTAATTAAATGTTCTGACTGCCAAGACAAAATGCAGTCCTCATATGTGTCTGAAAATGGCATTTAAGTAGGAGCTATTTTAATAATAAAAGCCTAGGCCACCTGATGAAAAGAGCTTTTCAGTTGCTAATGAGGTAATGGCTAGTAGTCACATGACGTCACAGGTCTTCCACCTTGTTGTAGGTCCAGTGGTTCATTCATAAACACTGTAACAAGCAAAGTAGCGAGAGTTGCTAAACTGAGCTTTTTGAGGCCGAAAATGACCATTAAAGTCGTTGAAATTCCCGGACGCGGGATCAGATCGGATCCATACAGCTTCCCCTAAAATTGGAGTACGTGAAGAATCAGAGACGAGGAAGTCAGCAGGGAGATACATGGAACGAGCGGCTAAACCACAAGGACCTCGTTACCACGGGTTATTAAAGTGAGCTTTGACCATTTCATTGAAGGTAAGACGGATAATTTCTGTGTCTCAGATTTTACAGTTTCTCAAATCAAATCGGGAGAGATTACTGTAATGGCGCTGTCCTGGCTTTGCTGGGTAAACTCCCAGAATGCCTCAGTACTCTTCTTACTGTCAGCTCTAGTGGTCAGTATGCTGCTCTTGAATGTCCCTCAGACTTGGACAGACCTTGTCTCTAAATGTCCCGGAGCAAACCTTCGCCCTCAGATGTAACTGAGCGGTTCAAGAATATATAACGGTATCGATAAGTGGAAACTGTCACGATGAAGCGAAGCGCCTCTGAGCTGCAAACGCGTGGAATATTCATGAGCAGAGAAGCGCGCTTGAGAGCGTGCACGCCTTCACTGTAAAATTCAAAAGCGATGAACTTCTGTCGACCCTCCCACATTCTCGCAGCCAGCTTTACACCTCTTCATCTCGACCTCCTGACATCCTGGTGTTGAGGACAGCGGCTAACGCCTCCTCTGACCTGACAGCCCAGTTGTTCCCCAGTTGCCTGTGGAATCGTAGCTGCCAGTGACATTATCTGTTTACGCAGAAAGACGTTGTTGTCCGACGTGAAATCTAGTTTCTAGTCGAGATCTGGATTCATAACAACTGAAAAAAACAGGATTTTAGACCAGATTTTTTAAAAACAGACATGCTGTGACACAGTAACGCGTGAAAGACACTGAAAACTGGCAAATAATTCTTAATTCTGCATCCCTGAAAAAAATAAAGACCAGAGAAGAAGAAAATAAACTGATGAATTAAAGTGGATATTGTTTAATGGCAGCAGGGTACGTTGATGTTGTGAAAGAAAAGAAAAACACTGGAATTCTGGGTATTTTTGCTTGTTTTAACTGTAAATTTCTGAGATTTCTGTCATAAAAGAGTGCACCATAGACTCAATGGGTGCGTTTACATAAGAAGTTTAATTCCTCTTTAATTCAGAATTAAAGTTAAAGCCGAATAAAAGTTACCATGTAAACACTTAATTCCATATGAAAATGTCAATTCCGAATTAAACTTAATTCCGAAGTAAGTGGCTGGTTTATTCCCATTTTAATTCCGCATTAAGTAATTCCGCGGTCATGTATACACTCATTCCTCTTTAAATTAATTCCCGTCTTTCTGCGCATGCTCGTTCTCTTGCCCGTCTGTCGCGATGACGATTATATTCTGCGCTGGGCTTGTTTTCAAAACGGCAGCATGCAGTAAACGGTGTTCAGAGCAAGACGATTTATTTAATAAATAGCTTGGAGGAACTGGAAATAATTAAAAGAACAGATGCAGAAAACATAAAATTGTGAGCTTTTCAAAGCGGCCAGTTAAATGAAGGAGGTTTCGCAGATAGAGACGCCACCCAGGTCAAAAATAAGTGAAATGTTGTTGCTAACCAGTTAGCTAAGTTTGTTTTCTTCCGGTAGATGTAAAGACGTCCGCCCCCCCCCATCCAATCAGAACCCTTCCCAACCCCCAGACCTAAAGCGGAGTTGAATAAAGCCGAACAAACGTGTTTCCATGTAAACCTTAATTCGGAATTACTATTTCCCATGTAAACTCGAAGGAAAATAGTTTAATTCGGAATTATTTAATTCCTAATTATTAATTCCGAATTAAAAAACATCATGTAACCGCAGCCAATGAGTAAATATTTAAAACCAGCTGAATAATCTCAAATCTTTTTTTTTATATATACTTTTTATTTTGTCTTTTTCAAGTTTTACAGGAAAGCAAGAGAAAAAAAAAATAAAAATAAAAATAAATAAAAAATAAAAAATGATGATAACAATTATAACATCATAACATAACATCCTGAGGGAGATGTAGTAGCTCGGCTGGGATCTGACCTTAAATGTAGACCATTTTTGCCACTTTTGAACAAAATCCCTTCCTTTAATTCTCAAACAAATAGTCAATTTTTCCATGGTGTATATTTCTTCCAATCTCAGATCTTAAATCTTGGAATGATTTCCTGTGAATGCATTGCCATAGGCAAATAATTTAAATAGTGTCTGAAGAGTAATAGATTAAAAAAAAAAAAAACACCTTGAGGTATTCGGGTTACAGGTGACAAGAAAAAACTCGAACCAAGTTAAAGCAGCAAAGAAAATGTGAAAGTTGCTGTTTTTGTAATTCACCAACGGTGGCTTCTCCTCCTTCATCCCTCCTGTTCTCCTCCCGTTCTCCTCCTGTTCCCCCCCTGTTCTCCTCCGTTCTCCTCCCGTTCTCCTCCCGTTCTCTTCCCGTTCTCCTCCTGCTCTCCTCCCGTTCTCCTCCTGCTCTCCTCCTGTTCTCCTCCTGTTCCCCCCCTGCTCTCCTCCTATTCTCCTCCTGTTCTCCTCCTGCTCTCCTCCTGTTCTCCTCCTGTTCTCCTCCTTCATCCCCCCTGTTCTCCTCCTGTTCCCCCCCTGCTCTCCTCCCGTTCTCCTCCTGTTCTCCTCCCGTTCTCCTCCCGTTCTCCTCCTATTCTCCTCCTGTTCTCCTCCTTCATCCCCCCTGTTCTCCTCCTGTTCCCCCCCTGCTCTCCTCCCGTTCTCCTCCTGTTCTCCTCCTGTTCTCCTCCCGTTCTCCTCCTGCCCCCCCCCCCCTCTCCTCCTGTTCTCCTTCTCCTCCCGTTCTCCTCCCCCCCCCCCCCCCTCTGCTCTCCTCCCGTTCTCCTCCCTGTTCTCCTCCTGTTCCTCCTGTTCTCCCACCGTTCTCCTCCTTTCTCCTCCTTTCTCCTCCTGTTCTCCTCCCCTGCCCCCCCCTGCCTTCTCCTCCTATTCTCCTCTCCTGTTCTCCTCCTTCTCCCGTTCTCCTCCCCGTTCTCCTCCTCTCCTCCTGCCCTCCTTTCTCCTCCTGTTCTCCTCCTGTTCTCCTCATCTCCCTGTCTCCTCCTCGTTCTCCTCCTGTTCTCCTCCTGCTCTCCTCCTCCTGCTCCTCCCCTGCTCTCCCTCCTTTCCCTCCTGTTCCTCCTCCGTTCCTCCTCCTCCTCCTGCTCCCCCCCCTGTTCTCCTCCTGGTCTCCTCCTGTTCCTCCTTCATCCCCTGTTCCTCCTGTTCCCCCCCCTGCTCTCCCCTTCTCCTCCTATTCTCCTCCTGTTCTCTCCTTCATCCCCCTGTTCTCCTCCTGTTCCCCCCCCCCCTGCTCTCCTCCCTCTCCTTCTCCTCTCCTCCTGGTCTCCTCCTGTTCTCCCCTGCCCCCCCCCTGCTCTCCTCCTTTCTCCTCCTCCCCCCCCCTGCTCTCCTCCTGTTCTCCTCCTGTTCCCCCCCCCCCCCTGCTCTCCTCCTGTTCTCCTCCCGTTCTCCTCCTGTTCCTCCTATTCTCCTCCTTTCCTCCTTCATCCCCTGTTCCCCCCCGCCCCCCCCCGCGCTCCTCTGTTCTCCTCCTATTTCCCTACTGTTCTTTCCTTCATCCCCCTGTTCCCCCGCCCCCCCCCCTCCTCCCTGTTCTCCTCCCTTCTCCTCCTGTTTCCCTCCCTCCCCCCCCCTGCTCTCCTCCCATTCTCCTCGTCTCCTCCCTCCTCCTATTCCTCCTGCGCTCCCCTATCTCCTCCTGCTCTCCTCCTGTTCTCCTCTTCCCCCCCCCCTGTTCTCCTCCTGTTCTCGCCTCTCCTCCGTCATCCCCCCTGTTCTCCTCCCGTTTCCTCCTGTTCTCCTCCCGTTCTCCTCCCGTTCTCTCCCGTTCTCCTCCTCTCGCCCTGCCTCCTCCTGTTCTCCTCCTATTCTCCTCCTGCTCTCCTCCTATTCTCCTCCTATTCTCCTCCTGGTCTCCTCCTGTTCTCCTCTCCCGTTCTCTCCCGTTCTCCTCGCTATCCCCCCCCCTCCTCCTGGTCCCTCCTATTCTCCTCCTATTCTCCTCCAGGTCTCCTCCTATTCTCCCCGTTCTCCCCTGTTCTCCGCCCCCCCCCCCCACCCCGTCCCCCGTCCCCCCCCCGCTCTCCTCCCTTCTCCTCCTGGTCTCCTCCTTTTCCTCCTGCCCCCCCCCCCTGCTCTCCTCCTGTCTCCTCCCGTCTCCCCGTTCCTCCTCCTCCTTCTCTCCTGTTCTTCGCCTTCTCCCCCCTGTTCCCCCCCCCCGGCCCCCCCCCTCTCTCCCTCCTGTTTCCTCCTATCTCCTCCTTTCCTCGCCCCCCCCTGTTCCCCCCCCTGCCTCCCCCCCTGCCCCCCCCCTGCTCTCCCCGTTCTCCTCCCGTTCGCCTCCTGTCCCCCCCCGCTCTCTCCCCCTCTCCCCTGCTCTCCTCCTATTCTCCTCCTATCTCTCCTGCTCTCCTCCTATTTCCTCTGCTCCTCCTGTTTCTCCGCCGCCCCCCCCCCCCTGTTCTCCTCCTGTTCTCCTCCTGTTCTCCTCCTTCATCCCCCGTTCTCCTCCCGTTCTCCTCCTGTTCACTGCTCCGCCCGGCTCTCCTCCTGCTCTCCTCCTGTTCTCCTCCTATTCTCCTCCTGCTCTCCTCCTATTCTCCTCCTATTCTCCTCCTGTCTCCTCCTTCTCCTCCCGTTCTCTCTCCCTCCCCGTTGCCCGCCTTTCTCCTCCTGTGCTCCTCCTATTCTCCTCCCCGTTCTCCTCTTTTCCTCTGCCCCCCCCCCCGCTTCCTCCCCGTTCCCCCCCTGCTCTCCTCCCGTTCTCCTCCTGGTCTCCTCCTGTTCTCCTCCTGCCCCCCCCTGCTCTCCTCCTGTTCTCTCCTGCCCCCCCCCCCCCCTGCTCGCCGCCTGTTCTCCTCCCGTTCTCCTCCTGTTCTCCTCTATTCTCCTCCTGTTTTCTCTTCATCATCCCCCCTGTTCCCCCGCCTGCCCCCCCCTGCTCTCCTCCTGTCTCCTCCTATTTCCTCCTGTTCTTCTCCTTCATCCCCCCTGTTCCCCCCCCGTGCGCCCCCCCTGCCTCCTCTTCTCCTCCCGTTCTCCTCCTGTTCCCCCCTGCTCTCCTCCCATTCTCCTCCCATTCCCTCCTGCTCTCCTCCTATTCTCCTCCGCCTCCTCCTTTCGCCTCCTGCCCCCCCCCCTGTTCTCCTCCTGTTCTCCTCCCTGTTCTCCTCCTTCATCCCTCCCTCTTTTCTCCTCCCGTCTCCTCCGTCTCCTCCCTTTTTTCTCTCCTTCTCTCCTCCTGCTCTCCTCCTTTCTCCTCCGTTCTCCTCCTCCTATTCCTCCTATGCCCTCCTCCTATCTCCATCTCCTCTGGTCTCCTCCTTCTCCTCCCGTTCCCCCCTGCTCTCCTCCCTCCCGTTCTCCTCCTGCATCCTCTGTTCTCCTCCTGCCCGCCCCCCCTGCTCCCCCTGCCCCCCCCCTGCCTCCCCTATTCTCCTCCTGCTTCTCCTCCTGTTCTCCTCCTGCCCCCCCCCTCTCCTCCATTCTCCTCCTGCTCTCCTGTTCTCCTCCCGTTCTCCTCCTGTTCTCCCCTGCTCTCCTGCTCTCCTCCTGTTCCCCCCCTGCTCTCCTCCTATTCTCCTCCTGCTCTCCTCCTGTTCTCCTCCCGTTCTCCTCCTGTTCTCCTCCTGTTCCCCCCCTGCTCTCCTCCTGTTCCCCCCTATCCCTCTATTCTCCCTGCTCTCATCCTGTCTCTCCTATTCTCTCCGTTCTCATCTGCCCCCCTGCTCCTCTTTCCCTCCTGCTCTCCTCCTGTTCTCCTGTTCTCCTCCCTAGCTCTCCCTCCCCTCCCGGTTCTCCTCCTGCCTCTCCTCCTGCTCTCCTCCGTTCTCCTCCTGTTCTCCTCCTGCTCTCCAGCCTGTTTCCTCCTTCTCTCTGTTATCCTCCTGTTCCCCCCCCTGCTCTCCTCCTAGTCTCCTATCTCTCCTCTCTCCTCCTGTTCCCCCCCTGCTCTCCTCCTATCTCCCCTGTTCTCCTCCTGGTATCCTCTCTGTTCCCCCCCTGCTCTCCTCCTGTCTCCTCCCATTATCCTCCTGTTCTCCTCTATCTCCTCCTCCTCCTCTCCTCCTTCTCTTCCCGTTCTCCGTTCCCCCCCCCCCAACTTCCCTCCTGTTCTCCGCCGTTTCCTCCTGTTTCCCCTCCTGCCCCCTGTTCTCCTCCGTCTCCTCCTGTTCCCCCCCTGCTCCCTCCTGTTCTCCTCCCGTTCTCCTCCAGTCTTCCCTTCTCCTCCTGTTCTCCTCCTTTCTCCTCATTTCCCTCTTCAACCCACGTCTCCCCCTGTTCTCTCGTTATCCTCCCGTTCTCATCCTGCCCCCCCCCCCCACTGGTTCTCCTCTGTGCCTATTCTCTCATGTCTCCTCCCGTGCTCATGTTCGGGATCCGGTAGCCTACTGTATCCAGTCGCTACGTTCTCTCTTTTCCCTAATGTTCCACCTCCTGCGCTCCTCCTGTTAGTCCTACCGGGCTCGCCGTTCCCAGAAGGAAAAATCTGTTCCTCATATTCTCCTCGTTTTCTCCCGGTTCTCCTCCTGTCCCCCTGCTCTCCTCCTGTTCTCCCCGTTCTCACTCCTCTCTTTCGCCTCCTTGCTCCCCCCCCCCTCTCCTCCTATTCCCTCCTGTTCCTCCTTCTCCCTCCCTTCTCCTCCTGCTCTCCTCCCGTTCTCTCGTTCTCCCTCCTATTCTCATCCCGTTCGTCTCCTCCTGTTCCTCCTGTTTCCCTCCTGTTCTCCTCCGTTTCTCCTCCTTTTTCTCCTCCTTTCCTCCCCTCCCTGTCTCCTCCCGCCTCCTGCCCCCCCCATGCTCTCCTCCTGTTCTCCTCCTGCGCTCCTCCCTTCTCTCCTCATTCTACTCCCGTTCTCCCCCTATTCCTCTCCCGTTCTTCTCCTCCTGCTTTCCCCCGTTCTCCTCCTGTTCTCTCCTATCCTCCTCGCTTTCCCGCTCCTCCTCCTCTGCCCCCCCCTGCCCCTCCTGCTCTCCTCCCGTTATCCTCCTGCTCTCCCCTTCGATCCTGCCCCCCCATGCTCTCCTCCTGTTCTCCTCCTGCCCCCCCCTTGCTCTCCTCCTATCTCCTCCCGTTCTCCTGCCTCTCCGTCCTCCTGTTCTCTCCTGCCCCCCCTGCTCTCCTCCTGTTCTCCTCCTGCTCTCCTCCTGTTCTCCTCCTTTCTCCTCCTGTTCTCCTCCATTCTCCTCCTGCTCTCCTCTGCTCTCCTCTGATCGCTCAGTTATCCTCCCGTCTCCTCCCGTTCTCCTCCTGTTCCCCCCCTGTTCTCCTCCTATCTCCTCTCTGCCTCCTCCTATCTCCTCCTGGGTCTCCTCCTGTTCTCCTCCCGTTCTCCTCCTGGTCTCCTCCTGTTCCCCTCCTGTTCTCCTCCTTCATCCCTCCCGTTCTCCTCCTATTCTCCCCTGTTCTCCTCCTGCCCCCCCCCCTCCTCCTTCTCCTCCTATTCTCCTCCTATTCTCCTCCTATTCTCCTCCTGTTCTCCTCCTGTTCCCCCCCTGCTCTCCTCCTGTTCTCCTCCTGCTCTCCTCCTGTTCTCCTCCAGGATGGCTCCAGAGGTGGCGGCGGTGGAGATTAAAGGCGGCTACAACGAGCTGTGTGACATCTGGTCTGTGGGCATCACAGCCATCGAGCTGGCTGAGCTGCAGCCTCCCATGTTCGATGTCCATCCTCTGAGGTACGGAGACGCTGCAGGACACGAGCAGGCGTGTCTTCACACACACACACACACACACACACAAACGCACACGCACACACACCACACACAGGACATAGACAAGGAAAGAAATCATTCAAACATTTGTTTTTAATGGAACATCAGTATACAAGGAGACTTGTACTGTTATCTTCCCATCTCTACACCTGAGGAGGAGAGTGAGGGATAGAGGGATGAAAGAAGGTGTAGAGTGAGAGGACTGAGGGATAAAGCAGGAAGTGAACTGACAGATGAAAATGATGCAACAGTAACCTGGATGATAACTGTAACCAGAGGTTTCATCGTAGTGAAGGGCTTCATGTCAAAAGACTCATATTTAGAGTTTGATGAAGAGAAAACTGTCTCATTTCCTTGTGTGGCTTAATGCTGACGATATTCTTTCTTTTCTTTTTTTTTGTCCCGAAAATACCATCGATCGTTACATCCTCCGCTGCTGCCGTTGTTACAGAGGCAGAAAAGCCGACCAGAGGAAAGTTTAGAAGTTGCATTTTTATTCTCTGAATCACAGACTTCATGGTTCTGGATCAATACAGTGAACGTCCTCCAGTGTTCCTGGAGGGAACAGGGCAGGAAATGGAAGAGATGCGGCATCGCTTTTTCTTTTCCTTTTTTTTTTTCATTACAATAGAGCACAAAATGGAAATCCTTTCTGAGAATGTAGTGAATGAATGACGTGGATAAAAGAACAATCCTGGGCCCAGTCACGGCTGTTCCACCCTCTCAGCCCACCGATGACGCTGCTTCGTCAGAGATGTGCCGTGGCTCCATGTGTCTTTATCTACACACAAACAGGAAGTTGGGTTTCTACAGAAAACCCCTGCTGTGGGGTCCCACCATGAGCCAGAACAGACTCTGTTTCTTGTTTTTGTGGCGCTTTGTCACACTGAGCCACACCAATCAATCAATCAATCAATCATACTTTATTTATAGAGCACTTTTCATGCAGACAGGAGCAGCTCAAAGTGCTTTACGTAAAAACAATACAGGAAACAATAAACACAAATGACCCCCCCCCCCCCCCCCCATACACACACACACACATATAAAAACATAGAATTAAGAATTGTGAGGAAGAATGGTGAGGAAACGCCATCTCACACTCCTGAGAGAAGTGTGCCTAAAATTTGGTAAATATCTAAAAAATAAAATAATAAAATAGATAAAATTCAGTTAAATGCCCAACTTACAATGTAAAATTAGTCCAAAAAAAATAGAATAAAAAAGAGAATAAAAAATAAAATAAGATAAAATAAATAAAATTCAATTAAAACTAGTCTAAGAGATAGATGAAAGATACAATGAATAAAATAGATTCAATGAAGACTCAGACTAAGAAGTTAAGATAATAAAATAAAAATTAGGCTAAAAACACAATAAATATGTAAGATTTAGTTAAAAGCTAGACTAAAAAGGTAGGTCTTGAGTTTGCTTTTAAACATGTTCACAGTTTCTATCTTCCTCAGGTCCTCAGGTGAGCTGCGTGGCCCATAATAAAAAAGTAAAATAATAAAAAGAGGCCTCGCCATATGTTTTAGTTAAAACTTTTGGAGTAATCAAAAGGCCACTGCCTGAAGACCTGAGATTTCTAGAGGGCACATATGATAAAAGCAAATCAGATAAATAGTTGGAACCAAGACCATTAAGAGCTTTAAAAACCATTAAGAGGATCTTAAAATCAATTCTGAAGCACACAGGTAACCAGTGCAGAGCTTTTAAAATTGGTGTGATGTGTGCTCTCTTTCTGGTCCTTGTCAAAACCAACCATTGACTCGAGTATTTTTATTGATCCCTGTGAGTATTTACACTCACATATCACTTTAATTCTAAAAACTAGAGACGTGATGAGAATGATTGTTACTGAATTTTAACATAAATGATCGATGCAGCCTGATTATCCACCATGGAGCCTCTGAATTAGTCACAATGAACGGTTTAGTTTACTGAATCTTAACTGTGGATGGTGAAGAAATACAGTCATGGAAAAAATTATTAGACCACCATTTTTTCTTCACTTTCTTGTTCATTTTAATACCTGGTACCACTAAACGTCATCATGTGACTAAAACAGACAGAAAAGAAAACACTGAATGCATAAAAGCAGTGTTTTTGGCAGTACAACACCATAGCTATTGATGTAAAAACTTAAGTGATTTAGGTTATAATCAAGAAAACCATGGAAAATGGTAAGATATCAGCTCTTAAATAAAACTCTTATGAGCAATCTTTGTGGTTATCGTTATGTTTGTCCAAACAAATGTACCTTTAGTTGTACCAGGCATTAAAATGAACAAGAAACTGAAGAAAACAAGGGTGGTCTAATAATTTTTTCCATGACTGTATTTGTTAAGTAGAAAAGTAGTTTTGATAGCTGTGACACTGGCTCATGATGAAGTGTCAAATCCTCTTGAGCCTCTTCTGTGGCGCGTGAAAAAAGCCTGCATGCATCTGCATGTTTCCAGTAAGCTGCAGCGCAGGGAAGCTGAGGTGCTGAAGATAGTAAGTCGAAAGGAAGTCATCGATCTTGAAGATAAAAGACTATTTTTTTCTAAAGCCACCAAGTCCACTTCAGTGCTCTATCTCAGAGACTATCTCGTTTTAGAGTTTCCTCGTGGAATACGGAGTTTCCTGACCTCCCGAAAGGGCCGCGCCAGGTCAATCGATCATTCGGCAGATTTGAACGTTTTTCCGCGTAAAATCCCCAAAGCGCTCGGCCGTGATCTGTTCTAATCTTGTCGATCGCACAGGTAATAAAAGGCTCTGCAGGGAAGGAAGCTGCAGCGCTTTCTCAAAATGTCAGCAAACGGCAGACGGCAGATCTCACCTCAAATGTTTCCTCTCGGTACACGAGTACGTGGGCCTGCGTGCTCACATGCAGCATGTTGCATGGACCCACACTCCCACCCTGCTGCTGCACTCATTGTGGTTTTCTTCGTGTCCTGTAGAGTCCTGTTTCTCATGTCCAAAAGCGGCTACCAGCCTCCTAAGCTGAAGGACAAGTCCAAATGGTAAAACAATAAAGATATTTAATTGTTTATGCATAATTTTAGGTCTAAGCAGTATCTCAAACGCTCCCGTCACGTCTCCTGTTCTGTCCTCAGGTCGTCCACGTTTTATAACTTTGTGAAGGCCATGTTGGTGAGGAACCCGAAGAAGAGGCCCGGCGCCTCCAAGATGCTCTCGGTGAGTGAGGTTCGCTCGCGTGTGTGCCGGTTTCGCTTCATAGCGTCTGGTTTCTAACATGACGTGAACACGATGAGCCCGAATCCACAACTTCTCTCACATCACACAACTCAGCTTTTTCTTTTTCTTTTTTTTTTTTTTTAAACCTCAGCCATGAATACACAGTTATGGATCACTCACTCGTCACCGAGCATCATCTTTTGGTCCCATCAGGTAGCTGCTTTCACAGAAGAAGCTGCAAGGCCTCTCGTTATGACACGTTCAGGACCGAACAGCAGACAGACGAAGACGAGCCAAACACACCTTAGAAACTAAACGGACAGATGTTTCCCTTAGCTGGCTGGATAATATTGGACATTCAGAGCAGACGGCGATGTTGCTGTAAAACTACTGTGTCATTAAAAAAAGCTGTTAGCTGTTTAGCAAGTCAAATCCACTCGCATTAAAAACTCTTCAGCGGGTTTTCATCCCGTCTCGGTCTGGTGTCGGCTCTGACCTTTAAAGGACAACATCTGGCTTGTTTTTTTTTTTTTTCCTCATCTCTGCTGCTGATTCTCTTCAGTCACGGTGGCGTTCGTCTTTCCTCTCCGCAGCACATGTTTCTGACCCAGCAGTGTCTGAACAAGGAGCTGACCCTGGACCTGCTGGAGAAGTACCGCAAACCCTGAGAAACTCAAGACCTGCTCGCTGACAGAGGACGAAGAGATGGAGGTTGGACTGCTCTTACACTGAACTGGGAGGACAGGGGGATGTTATACACTGAACTGGGAGGACGGCGGTGATGTTATTTGTATGGTGGCACTACTGTGACTCTTTCTTTTAGCTTTTTCTTATTGCACGTTAAGCAGAAAGGAAACACGTGCAGCGTTTTGGGTGTGATTATGTTTGGCGCTGATGAGTAGTTGGTGTTTTCCCTGCAGTCGACGGCAGTCTCACAGCCGTGTGGAACTTGGGCAAGAATTGACGGAGAGCAATGCGACAGTTACTCAGGAGCCAGTTTTTTTGCATCTGAATCAACGTGCCAGACAGTTGTTTACTTCGTCACCCTACTCTCACGTGAAGACCGCAGTTTTGCTCCTCGTCATGCCATGCGGGTCAGCGGGGGGGTCCCCGGACCGCTGAAGGTGACATGTAAGAGGGCAAAACTCAGTATTCGTCCAGAGTTTTGCAGACATGACCTCCTACAGCTTCCTGCAGTTATTCCAGATAAAGTAGACAGGATCACCACTCGTCTCCGTAGCTCCAATCCCTTCCTTTAACCCTCAGTCTCAACCCTCAGTCTCAAAAGCGCACGCTCCCGTGAAGTGAAAGTGCCGTCCCGATTCTCAGAACGTCAAGTTGAGGGACAAGTTTATGGGCTGCATCGCCTTCAACCTTGAGATTCTCCAACACCACCCTTGGGAGTAAGGACTACCCAGAAGGCATTGGGTGTTTTCGCTAAGACATCTTCGAGAAGGACGGCGACGAAAAAAAGCTAGCTACAAATTTAAGTATTTTTGTAGTCAGTAAAGATATGAATAAAATACATTAGAAATAAGAATATAAATGCCTCTTATTCTTCTTCTACTTATTTTCGTCGTCGTCTTCTTGACAGACTGGACGTAGCTTTGGCGTAAGGCCGCCCCCTTCAGTCTAAAGACGTAACTGCACTTGAGGGGTGTCCCATTTCTAAGTCAGAAGATAGCCTTTACACTTTGTTTGGAGGGTTAAGGGAGGAACTAGGAATTCACCCTTGATCTGTTTCCTTGACGGGAACAACAGCCTGGGAACTTCTTGTGAGGTTCAGCGCGCTAGCATCCTTCCCCGTTTTGTCCCTAATGTCACGCTAAATAACACCTCCTGAATCAGTGGGAGTGCGCTTAGTCCCTTTCAAAACCAGCAGTTTGCTTATCCTGCCAGTCCCAGATACAGGAGTAGAGGCCGGTTTGGATCGGTGCTGCCATCCAGCGGATACCGTTATCGCCGTAATCGGGTTTCTCCTGTTCACCGGGATATTCTGCTGCCAATCATCTGAGTCCATCAGAGAACTGAGTCAGTTGTTGGATGACTGACTGCTCAACATCACTTGTAGAAGATGGTATGTTCATTTTCCAGGACAAAACCACGCTATTATCAGGTTCCTAATCACACATTTTGCTGTCATGTACCTTGTTTTGGGATCAAACCGGCAGGATTTCAGTCATAACTGAACGGTAGCGGGATGCCAAGCTGTTCCACCATGAAAGTACCGTATTGGCCCAAATATAAGACTATAGTTTATTCTAGAAATCATATTCTCAAAAATTGGGGTCATCTTATAATCAAGGACTAGACTTTTCTAGTGTCATTACACATCTGCGCCACTAGATGGAGCCGCACCGAAGTAACCAGTAAGCGAATGGAGCATCACAGTAAACACATGGAGCAGATCTGATGTTTATTAACATAATAAACATCAGTTTATTAAGTAGTACTATACCTTGATCTTTAATAACATTGAAACCTGGCACATACCTTACCTTAAGTATGGTACCACAGTACCTGAAAAAGATGAAACTATTAAAATGTTTAATAATACAGCAGAATGTTATCTCTGTGTGAGTTTTTCTATAATAAATTGTACAATAAAACGTTTTTTTAATGAATAGCCTCATTGTCTTCAACATATTTTTATTTTCCCAAAATGATATTTAAAACTAGGGCTCGTCTTATAATCAGAGTCGTCCTATATTCGGGCCAATACGGTAGTAATACAAAACAACCTGGACGCTCTTTGGTTGAGAAAATAGTGACAAAGTAAATAAATGCCTGCCTTTCAGATAACATTAGCTCTCAGATAGGTCAGCAGTTGTCCAAGCTTTTCTTCTGGCGCCCACTGGATCACATACATAAACAGTCCTTTGCACTGACGGCAGATTAAGATGTAAGCCATCGTTACATGCCACCTGTCGTTACCTGTCTTCCCACTGAGGTTTGCTGGTCCTCGCAGCTGCACTTCGGTCCTCCGAGAATCAGAAACACCTCTTTACAGCTGTTTTGTCTCTGATTTAAGGTGGCGCCTCCTCTCAGGAGGATCCAGTCTATCAACAAACACAACCAGGCAAAGAGAGCCAATTCTGACTCCTCCTGTAAGAAAACAAACTCTCACATTTTCACTTTTCTTGTTTTTGTAATATGTGTGTGGTTTTTTGTTTTTTGTTTTAAGATTTCCTGTAAAAAAAAAAAAAAGTTAATGTTCATGTCAAACGTTTGCTCATTTACCACTGAAAACACATTTATCCCTCCATGGCTCTTATTTAAGTGTCTTTGAACCTTTTTGGGAAATGATAGGAATGTTAAATCTTTTTCCTTTTGTGTCACTCAGTTGAACAGATCTACACTCAGAGGCCTGTGAGGACCCAGTCACCAAACGTAACGGTGAGTCCTCTAATGTGTGTGTGTGTGGGTGTGTGTGTGGGTGTGCGCTCGTACACTTTGTCCAACTAGAAGTGCGTCTGTTGTGTCTTAAGCCTGACAAATGAACTTTCTTAATATATGCTGCCCCCATATGGTCAGAAGTGGTATTGCTCCAGAGTGGTTTCTGTGTTTTCATGTGAGAATGTTGCTCTTCTCACTTCAAATTTGTGGTTGATTTATTTTAAAGTGTTTAAAAATGTTCTCTGACGTTTAGGAAGTGTGTGGGCTCACTACCTGAGCAGTGATGTCACTGAGTACGCTGTGTTTTCAGTGGCAGAGAGACTTGCCGTTCTCTGAAGTATGTTCCCTGCTGAGGACCGATGATTTCTTTTTCTTAATTGATTAAGTGTTGATACGTAAAACCTTCGAATTAAAAGAGGATGTATGTATTCAGGAGTACAGCTAAATTAACGGCGGCACAGAGGGATAAAGAAGGGAATAAAATTAAAGAGATGTGTGTATTAAGTGGCGACGCACCCGTTAGTAACTCGACCAACTTTCAGTTTTACACAATTCTGGCTTCTACATGAAAAAGTTGCTTGAGAGACAACAATAGATGACACTTAGATACCAAAATACTGCGTTAAAAGTGACTCAAGAGGCGTTGCAGCCAGGCCGCTGCGCTCTTGACACAGTCTGTTTGTAAATGGTCAAAGTAAATGGGTTTCTATTTTCACATCGGTGACATCGCAGTCTCTAAAAAGTCAACAGGCACACGGCGAAGCACCCGGATCTCTCCCCGTTATGTCCCGTAAATGTCAACAAGCACCGAGGGGCTCGGCGTCCTGCAGCGGAAACTGTGTGCACAGAGCTGTCGACTGTTTTCATGCGACAAATATGACCTCAGTTTGTAGCACCATCGACAAATTCAAACAAGCAGACGGTGCAGATGAGAATTAAAGAGTCTGAATCCTGTGGGTTTTTTCTCTCTCTTTATTTACCTTTAAATGAGTTTTACACTCTTTATAATAAGCGTAGTACATGTTGACTGTGTAACCTCAGTTACACGTTGTTATTCTTTCACTCTTTACAGTTGAGGCCATCAACAGGATCGATGGGTAGCAGCAACAGTCCGCTCAGGTAACTTGATCACAAAACAATCCCACGTTTGAAGCCTCACTTTATAACTCAGTCAGATTAAAATGTTAAACTTTATCTCCCTCCTTCCGTCAGAGACCAGGAAACGGACTCCGACGATGACTACGACGACGTGGACATGTGAGAAAACATCGTTTTCATCTTTTTTGTCGTTGTTGTCCTCTGCAGCTTGTTGTCAGTAACTTGACACTTTTCTCTTTGCACGTCGCCCGTTTCAGCCCGACGATGCAAGCCTCCAGGTAAGCCGAGCAAACGGACGCACCTGTGCTTTTGTGTGTTGCCAGCGTTCCCGCAGCAGAGTGACGACAGCTCTCTTTCTGCCTACAGCCTCATAATGCCAGCTGATGAAACACCACCTCCACTTCCCCCAAAGGTGACAGAACATGAATAACTGAAGCTACGCTAGTCTGATTTACATGCGTTTAGGGTGAAATTTGATTTACTGATTCTCATTAGACGTGATCATATTCTTGTCAAAGCTGACTAATTAAATGTACCTAAATAACAGATTACTGTGGGACACTTCTCCAGAGTTATGCGTCTCTGGAAACTGTGTCTAAACAATAATGTCCAGACATCCGTCTGTCCCGCTGAGCTTGCAGCTTCATGTTTTTGTGTGTGCAGCCCAAAGCTCGGACCAGTTCAGAGGAAAGCATGGCAGGGGAGGATGACCGGAGCAGAAAACCCCTCTCCCTGTACGCCTCCGCCCCCCTCATGAGGACCTCCAGCGGGACGCACGTCCGCCCCACGCCCAGTCCACGCCTCTCACGTCACTCAGGTGAGCTGCCCAGCTTTTCCTCTGATGGTCGTCGGTTGGAGCAGGTAGAGCTGCTGACCGTCCTCCTCCATCTCTTGATGTAAAAACTTATCGTTAATCAGCCCAGAATAGCCCGGCCAGCCATCCTTATTCCTAATTTTTCTCTTCAATGCAAAGAATTAGTCTGATTCCTTGAGATCAGGCTTTGATTTTTACACGGGGCAGAAGAAATGACCTCTGGACACCACTGGATCAGCATGCAACCAATTAGCATGTGACTAAGACAGACCGACAACCAGACCGGTATCAACAGAATACATCCAAAATGGCATGCAGTAGATGAGGAGCTGGTTTTAAAGTAAAAACCTGAAGGATCTAAGGTGTTCTTAGCAGTTCTGACACCATCTTGGTTGTTCTGCACCGTAGCAAGCCACGGTGCAGAACAACCCGTTGCAACAGCCTGTTGCGTTTGGGTTTGCAAAGAGACTGGCTATGATTGGCCAAGCTGAGCCCAGAAACATTTATATTACAGAACAGACTATCCTTGTGCTTGTTAAATGTTAAGAATTGCAAGAATGCAATTCAATTATGTCACAGCCGTCTCATTGTGTCTCTGTGTGTCTGTGATCCAGACCCTTCATCTTTTACAGTCCAGTTAAACGAAAACCCAGCAGACCTTCTCCCTCCTGAACTCCCCCCTAAAGGCATCCGCAGGCAGCGACCTCCATCAAAGGTAGAGGAAAGAAACATACACCAGCAGTCATGTGAGAAAGAAACGACTTAATCCTTCAGTTCTGAAGGTTTTATGTGTCGGGGCAAATATTTAAAGAAGAAATAATCCGGTTCTTTGTATGATGTTATCTGTTGTGGAGCAGGAGACTGACGGGCCGATCGGTCCAGCGTCTGCGGTAATACAGACTCTGTCTACCGGTTGATCTTTGTTCCTACCCTCACCTTTGGTCCCGAACTGTTAGGGAGTGACTTAAATAATTATTTCATGGATACAAGCAGCTGAAATGATTTTCTGCAGGGTGGATGGACTGTCTTAGAGATAGGGTGAGATGTTTGGTCATCTGGGACGGACTCAGCGTAGAGTCGCTGCTGCTCTGCATCAAGACGAGCCAGTTGAGGTGCTTTTGGGCATCTGGTGAGGATGACCCTCGGAAACCCCCTTGAATGGGGTACCGGGCACGTACCACCGGGAGGAGGGCGCGGAGCAGATCCAGGACCCGTTGGGCCGGACCAGCAGCTGGCCTTGGTGTTACCCCGGAGTAACTGACCAGGGAGAGGGAGGTCTGGGCCTCTTTGCTTAGGCTGCTACCCCCCGAGACCACAATTTGGATCAGCGAAAATTAACGGATGGATGAACATCATTGTGGAGGAGTTTTGGCCCAGTCTTTTCTGCATCGCTTCAGTTCATAGCTGGTCTGTGAGAAGTTACTTAAGCACAGCTCTCTGAAGGTTCCTCTAGACTGGGCCATCACAGCACCTTGATTTTTTTTTTTTTTTACTTTTGCAGCCGTTCTAGTGTAGATTTGCTGGTGCATTCGACGTGGTCCTGTTGCATGATCTGATTTCAGCTAAACTTTTGCTCATATTTCACTGTAGATGAAGGTCCTGTGTAGTGCTGGGCAATATGACGATACATATCGTGGGGACAATATAAAAGTGTATATCGTGCCATTTCTCTTCTATCGTTTATATCGTTTCTAACCTAATTTTATCAATTATTACAGAAAATATGTAATTAAATAACCTGCAATGATAAATTTGATAGAATCATATCTACTTCTACAAAGTAGCCTTTTATGTTTGCACTTTTATTCATGGTTAATGCCTTAAACAGAGTTCTCTTCAACCCTGATGTTTACTTTAGACACTTTATATTGGTTTGCAAACTTTGCACTACAAGGTTACAGATTTCAGAAAGTTGAAAAATAATTTGTGTTTATTCTTTATAGCTGAACTTCAGTGCAAAAATGTGTTTTTCCTCTCAGAAACTGTTGTGCACTTTAAAAAAAATGTGAAAGCTACTGTACCTCTGTACCTACCTGTTTTTGCTGCACTAAAATGTATGTTTGTGACAGTTCAGCTAAATGTCCTTTCAAAATAAAGTTGAAAAGTAAGCAATGAAATTTTTGTCAAACTTTTCAGAGAATAACTGAAAACATACTTTATTATGGTATATCGTGATATATATCGTTATCGTGATATAAAATAGTCCATATCGTGATATATGATTTTTTCCATATCGCCCAGCACTAGTCCTGTGGCTGCTTTGCTGCTGTGCTTGACAGTTAGTATGAAGCACTTTTGCTGAAACGGTGTTTAGTTTTCACTGTGCATTATGGCCAAACATCTCTAGCTTGGTCTTGTCTCTCTAAAGGACATTGTTCCAGAAGTTTTGGGGGGTTTTTTTGGATGTAACTTGCAAACTTAAGCTGTGCTGCCATGTTTTTTTTTTCAGAGACGAGGGGCCTTCGCCCGGCATCGTTCTGAGCTGTGCTGTCATGAGATGTAACATTTAACATGCTCTGTAGGGCCTGTAGATTTTGAGATGCTGCTAAAACCTTTTTCACATGACTGTGTAACGTAAATCTAAAATATCTGTCTGAGGATGGTGGAGGAAAATGAGCCAGACTTCCTCCCGTTTTCTCTTTTCCTCATTCCCTCCTGACACAGTCCTCCTCGTATTTTTACCCTCTTTGTTGTCAGGAACCTGCTGAGTGTGCCAGCACCATCACGAAGAAGCCTCCCGTGAGTTTTTCCTCCCTTCGTATCAGTTCTGCCTCAGAGATGTGTTTGATGATCTTGTGCGTGTGGTGTGGAGCGTTCTTGTCATGGCTTGAAGTTTTGTCGCTGAATAGCAGCTGCTGAAGGAGATGTCATGAATTATTAACGTTTACCCCCTCCCCAGGTCTATTTTAAAAAGGTCTTCCATGGGTGCCCTCTCAAAGTAAACTGCTCCACGACCTGGGAAAACCCCGTCCTCCAAAGGTCGTATCGTCACGGAGTAAATCCTCAGCTGCCTTTTCATCCTGTCAAACTTCTGTCTCATCATCCGTCGTTGTCTCTCCGTCTTCTCAGAGCAGCACCTGATTCTCGGGGCCGAGGAAGGGATCTACACCCTGAACCTGAGCGGCACCGAGGGCACCATGGAGCTGGTAGGAGCTTTGACCCATTTACTGGCAGCGACGCATCGAACTGATCATTAGCTCTCAGTGTTTAACGCAGATCTCACAGCACAGCAGCAAAGGAACTGGATCACAACTCATCAGAAAAAGTCTGGAAGAGCAGGGACGAAACAAAAGAAAAACTTTAAAAGTGATTAAATCTGGTTCTGGAAGTGAAATGCTAGTTTCAAGCAGTGACCTGATGTGTTTTGTTTCCCCCACAGTTGTATCCTGGGAAGTGCAGCTGGGTCTACACCATTAACAACGTCCTCATGTCTGTATCAGGTAAATGAGGTGGAGTCTAACCTCAACTAACTTCTGTTTGTTTAGTTCAGCGGTTCCCAAACTTTTTTAGCCGCGCACCCCCTTCTATGTCTCAACCGGGTTGACGCACCCCCGATCCCCCACCCCTTAAAAAAAACGCAACAAGCTTTATTATAGCCATATTAAAGTCGCCATGTTTATTCATGCTAAAATGACCAGAACACACATATAACATAATAATCACAATCACAACAATGCGCTCTCGCATTTAAATTAAACTGAAACACTGTAACACAGTTCCAATATAATGAAACAAAGTTATGCGCAGGCTTCCACTTTTAAGAGCAAAGAGGATGGATGACATGCTCAGACTCAGTGGCAGAAAGCAGATAAGTTGAGGAAAATGTTAGAATATTTTGAACATTGAACAAAAATTGCAGCAAGTTTAAATGACCGTGGAACTAACACAACCCATCATCATAACACAGGTTATGGAAATAAAATTTGAACGCCAGTAATTTTAATTCTATTCCAATAAAGTTCCAATAAAGATATTTTCCCTGATTTCAGCCAATTGAGCATATTTGTGAGAATGAATAAAGTAGAGGCCACAAGCTAGGTGCAAATGCAGTGGTAGAAGAATATAACTTCTTCTTCTACGCTTCACTTTAACATGACGTGCATTTTGAATAGCCTGCATTTATTTATTCATTAAAATTACAGTTTTTGATTTAAAATTTTACAAAGGAAATGTTTATTTACACATCTTTATTGTGTGAAAACAAAAAAAATTATCAGACCGCCATTACATTTTTCATCTTGCGCACCCCCTAGAGGCAGCTTGCGCACCCCACTTTGGGAATCCCTGGTTTAGTTGAATGTAACTGATCAGAACCCTAACCCTTTTTCGTAGAGGAAACTGTTCAGGATTTGAATTAATAATAAAATCATGAACTTCCTCAACTTGCTACCGGTTCTTTGTTTTCAAGCCAGATAGAGAGATACGCGTTGCTGAAATGCCTTTACAAATTACTGTTGCTCAACATTTATCAGCTCCAGCTCACATTAGATTTGCTTTATTTGCTCAGTTGCAATGTCTGAGATGCAGAAAGGAAGTTAAGATTTAAAAAAAGAAGGAAGCTCATCACTGCAAACAGTGAACGAGCACAACCGCTGAAGACGAAGGTGCCGTTTGTCTCCGCGTGTTCATCCTTCTTTCTCCTTTTCCTGCTTTTTTTTTTAAACACTGGAGGTCTTTGTTCTTGAAAAAAAAAAAAAATACTTTAATAATCCCCGAGGGGAAATTGGCTCGTTGCAGCATATACAAAAAATATACATAAATAGACAGGACATTAAATCGACATTAAATAGGCAATAAATAGACAAAAAAACAGTGTGCAGAACAGACCAGTGCAAAACAACTAAATAGACTAAAAACAGTGTGCACAGAACAATAAATAGACTAAAAAACAGTGCGCAGAAACTGAACAATAAATAGACTAAAAACAGTGCGCAAAACAAGACACTAAATAAAAAGTAAGTAGACAAAAACTGTGCAAAACAGACAAAAACAGATTAAAGTCCGATTTGTAAGAAAAAGAAAAAAAACACCTCGTCGTTGTGCGTGACGGAGGTGCACGCAGCTGTGTAGAATAATAAAAAACGTGAAAAAACACACAAATACGAAGAAAAATACAAAGAAACAGATAACATACACGGAGTTGCTGCAACAGGCTGCCGCTAGGACGGCGCCATGTTGGAAAAAGTGAACAACTTACCGAATACATGCTAACGACACCAAAGCCGTGCACGTTTGCATGCTTCCTGCACGTTATCACTGATTCGACTCTGGTGGTTTGGACTCTGCAGAGCGTCTGCAGACGTCTGCACGGAGGCCACGGGTTCCCGCCATGAAGCGCCCTCTCGTTTCTGTGTGTGCAGGTAAATCGTCGCAGCTTCACTCACACCTGCTGAAGGAGTTGTACGAGCAGGCCCGGAAAGATCAGAGGATGGTTGCCTTGCCAACTCACAGACTGCTACCAAGGTAACGCCGGACTCTCCCTTCCTCTCTCCCGTTTGACTTTGAATCTGCTCGTGCAAATTACAAACTGTGACGATTCCCTTGTTTTTAGAAAATGCGCAGTGACGTGTAAAATACCTGACACCAAAGGCTGCAGGACCTGCTCAGTTGGTGAGATCGAGACGCGGTTTGAAGCAACTGAAAAGTTTCTGCCTCCTGTCCTCTCTGACAACATAAACCAGGGGTCTCCAGAGGTGTCCTGCAGGTTTTAGATGTTTCCCTTCTTCTTCACATCCTGATACAAGCAGCTGCGTCATTAACAGACATGTGCTGACCTTGATGACCAGATGATGACGGACATTAATTAGGATCAGGTGTTTTAAAGCAGGGAAACATCTAAAACCTGCAGGACACCGGCCCTCGAGGACCAACTTTGGAGACTCCTGACATAAAAGAAGATTTCATGACGTGACTTGCTGACTTGAAATAACCAAATACTGTGCTGTTTGTTTGATTTTCCTTCTCTTGTAGCTGAGAACAAGCAGCGGGGTTGTGTGTTTCTGTGCTGCGCTCTGGAGTCCAGCGTGATACTGTTGCAGTGGTACGAGCCCATGCACAAGTTTATGCTAATCAAGGTATGCTTCTTTTTTTTTAACTCCTCGGGAGAGCAAAAGTGAGTTATCTCGTTCAGGTTAATCCATGAGACCTCCACATAGAAGAAGTGAGCCAGTCGGAGTCATTCCTGCATCCAGACAAAACTTAATAACCTCGTTCAGATGAGGTTTGGCTTGTTGTGGTGTTCACACTATGTGACTGGTTGACAGAAGGGTTTCTCTGAGGGCCATACTACGAAGCAAGACACATTAAGAGGGATAGTGAGGTTTATGGGGTCTAAAGTAGTGATGGGTCCGTGGCGCCTCATGGATCGTTTCGACACATTGCCAAACTGTATTGAAACATGTCGATACTGTGTCACTGAATACTGACACCTGCTGGACATTAAAAATCCCTACAGGCAACTGAGTTGCCAGACCTAACTGACACTAATACTGTATGACCAAGTATCCAATAATAAAATATAAGTCATTGCATTTTATATGGCATCATTGCATATCTGAATTTGAATTTAAAGTATTTTTGATATCTTTAGATACAGATACATGTATCATAACTTGAAAAATCAAAGTGAACGTGTTTATGAATGAAGATGCTTGTGGACTGTTTTTTTTTTCTCACAAATTTTTGTTAAAAAAAAAAAAGTTTTTCCAAGGTTTTGAACTTTAGTCTATTCCGCTTTTTGGACAACAGTTCTCCAGCCTTGGAAAAGACTCGCTCACAAGGGACAGATGATGCTGGTGTGGATATATTGGCTTTTGGTTGTCCCAGAATTTCAAAAGGATCCTGGGACCTGGACAAGTTCCCTGAACCCTTCACTCTCCACAATGCTGAGGGGCTGCAGTCCTTCAGGATGAAATTTAGCAGAGCTTCATCCAGCATCTGCTTCCTGGAAGCTTAATGGTTAAAAAAATAAGTAAAGAATACATTCATAGAAGTTAATTCTCAATAAAGCAACTGTGAATAAGTTGTAGAATGGCTGTGTACCTGAGTTCATCCTGGGTGTATCTGGGACTTCATTTTCATGCCTGGCCCTATAATGTCTCAGCATTGAGGAGGTGGACTTGTTCAAATATGAAAGCTCTGTCGAGCAAATTCAACATTTAACCTGCAGAAAGCATATGAATAGTAAACTAAGAGTCACTTTGGAATGAATTTGTATTCAGATAGATCAAGTGGAAACTTTGAGAGGAACAGGATGAAACAAGGAAATTAAAACAAATTAAAACCTTATTTTCCAATATGAGATCGAAATTGTGCCATACTCTGGAAACCTTTCTTTTAGCTTGAGGCTGGTCCATGATTGTTGCTGATTCTGACAACATGTGACAAAAGATTGGAGATTCTTTTGGCGGTGCATCCCGTCGACAGATGCGCTTCCTTATAAACACAGTTTGGCGCGTCACTGTCAGTTCGATACAGTACCTGTATCGGTCACGTGACTTTCTTAAAGCGAAACGCGCATCGACACGTACCGACACGGGTGTTGCTCTCTAAGCTCGACGCACGCGCCGACGCATCGGTGTTGCTGGACCCATCACTAGTCTAAAGTCAGGATTTCTGGTGGCCAGATTGACACGGTAATATACTCTAAACCAGTGGTTCTCAAGTGGTGGGTCGCGACCCAAAGGTGGGTCACAGACCCGTTTTCAGTGGGTCGTGGGCCTTTGCCTGGGGAAGGAAATGCTAAAAAAAACAAACAAAAAAAAAAAAAAAAGCGTGTCATTCATACTCCTTAACAGTAGATGGCGATAATGCCGTGTAATGTGAGTTGACACCCGCCAGTTCACACCATAGAAGAAGACCTGCAAAGTTTGTTTACATATGTTGAGCAGGTGAAACACAAATACAACGAAGAATATATGAGATATGGATTTTCTTATCTTGAAGACACTGTTTTATTTTATGTTTGTGCATAAAAGCACTGTTGAGTCTTAAAAATGGCTGTTACTGAAATGTTCTGATTGTTATGTCAGCTTTATGATTAATGCTTAAATAAGTGACTAGATCGTTTTAATAGGAAATTGTTATATATTCAGGAAGTGGGTACTCAGCAAATGCTACATATTTGAGTTCTTTTTGAAACTACTGCTCAGTGGTTGCACTTTTTTATTTCATGTTTGTGCATGTTGAGTCTGTTAAAAAAAAGGCTGAAGTTACTGAAGTAAAGTGTTTTGGATTTAATTAAAATGCAGCTAAATGAGCATCAAAGTGAATATTTCCCACTTGAAGTCATTTTGGTTATGCCATTTTGGTTTTTGCTATTTTAGTTCACCAATAAACTTTTTTTTTTTTTTCTATTTTACTATTTCCGATTCAAACTGCACGATCTTTTCATTCAATAAATTAGAGAAGCTGGAAATTTTCCTTGATTTGGGTCACGGCTTGTTATTAAGGGTGTTGGTGGGTCCTGAAGCCGGACCAGTTGAGAACCACTGCTCTAAACCCATAACCTGCTCGGGAGCAGGTAGGACTTTCGGATTAAATTGTCTGTAAAATCCTTCACCGTTTCTGCATGTGAACACACCCCCATTAAGTCAAGCTGAAAAAACATTTAATCATCTAGCAGGAGAGCTGAATCAACGCCGGACTGTTGAATGACTGGCAGGGAGTCTCGTTGACAGTCGGCCCTGCGGGGATTTTTACCCGAACCAAAAGGAAAGCAACCCTTCTGACGAGAGCTCGGTATCGTGTTAACAACTTGTGACGTAAATTCTCAGCCAGGTATCTGAACCCATCAAACCCACTGAGCTGTGTGCACCATAGAAGCTCTGAACGCAGCTCTGGTGTTTCTCACGGTGGCTTTCTAGTAAAAGCTTGGCTCTATGGGACTCGCTTCATCGGGTTACCCCCCCCGGTCTTCACGAAACACCTTTGAGTCGTGATTCAAGAAATGACGGGAAACCAAGTATGTGTGGGGCAGCGGTTAGTAATTTAAAAACTGGACTGGAGCCTGATGAGATGTTTTTCTACCAACATCTACAGCCTTCTTTCAGGAACATGAGGCATAAACAGATTTCTATTACATTTGTTATTTGTTCTATTTGAGTCACAGAGACATAATAATTTAGTTTAAAAAGAAACCTGTTTTATTTTTACCAAAAAAAAAGTCTTTGAACAACTGAGATGAAAGTTCTGTTTGTGTAAAGTTTGTCCAGTTTCACAGACTGCCCTCTAGTGGAAAACTGTGTAACAGCAACACTAACGGTAAAAGATGTTTGTTTTTTTTTAATCTCATCTCATCTTTCATTTTTTAATTTTCAACTTGTCAGACATTATAAATGTGACACTGATAAATCAGTAAATAGTTAATACATGCTGTTAATATCAGCCTATAAATTTGGGCTCTGAAACTGATCCAGAGGAAAACATGAGCAGCGCTGATTGATTTTGCTGTGATTTGTTGCCATGTCACTGATTCTTTGTTGGACGCTGTAGACCAGTGGTCTCCAACCTTTTTTGCTCCATGGACCAGGGTTTAATGACGATAAATGCAACAAAATAAAATGATACGACCGGCATAAAAACGGTGGTATTTTCTAAATATTATAATAAATGTAATTCCACTGTGTATTTTCACGTGCAACTTTATTAATAGTGTCTTCGTAAGATCGCATCAATGACAGAACATCTGTAACATTCTTCGGAAAGACACTTCCTGAAGATGTTTGTTCTTTACTCATTTTGCCACATGACCCAGACACGGGTCTGAAAGTAAAATCGATTTGGCAATATATCGCAATTTTCTGTCGCCCGATATAATATCGATTTTTCAGATCCTAATATCGATTCGATTTTTTTTAGGAAAATTCATTCATTCACTTAAATGTGCAAAAACACTAATAATAAACAATATATAAGTTGTTTTGAAGCAAATAGTTTTGACTCAATTTGTCCTCTGAATGATCAATATCATCTGATGAACAAATTACAGCAACTTGATTTTTTTGTCTCTACTTTTATTTTTGATATTAACTGGGTAGAACATTGCAATAAATCGCGATATCATGATAATATCGTACCGTGACCCAAGTATCACGATGCATATCGTATTGCGAGGTCCTTGCCAATACTCACCACTAGGAGAGAAGCTGGTCATTTTTTTGTAAATAAAACATTGTTCAGACTCGGATAATAAATCAAATGGTAATAATGGAAGTAAATTATCTTTTTCTCTGCGGCCCGGTACCAAATGACCGGGCCGGGAACCGGGGATTGGGGAACCCTGCTGTACAGCATCTCACCGCGCTCCACGGGTTTCTTTTCCTCAAAAGAGTCAAGAGTCAAGATTACTTTATTTGTCATTTGAACCAACATCCAAAAAACATACAAGAAACAGACAAACACCGTAGGATACGGGTCCACGCTGGTCCACGCTGGTCCACGCTGGTCCACGCTGGTCCACGCTGGTCCACGCTGGTCCACGCTGGTCCACGCTGGTCCACGGGGGTCCACGCTGGTCCACGCTGGTCCACGCTGGCCCACGCTGGTCCACGGGGGTCCACGGTGGTCCACGCTGGTCCACGCTGGTCCACGGGGGTCCACGGTGGTCCACGCTGGTCCACGCTGGCCCACGCTGGTCCACGCTGGTCCACGCTGGTCCACGCTGGTCCACGCTGGTCCACGGGTGGGTGGTCCACGGTGGTCCACGGTGGTCCACGGTGGTCCACGCTGGTCCACGGTCCACGCTGGTCCACGCTGGTCCACGCTGGTCCACGCTGGTCCACGTTGGTCCACGCTGGTCCACGCTGGTCCACGCTGGTCCACGCTGGTCCACGTTGGTCCACGCTGGTCCACGCTGGTCCACGCTGGTCCACATTGGTCCACGCTGGCCCACGCTGGCCCACGGTGGCCCACGCTGGTCCACGTTGCTCCACGCTGGTCCACGCTGGTCCACGCTGGTCCACGCTGGTCCACGCTGGTCCACATTGGTCCACGCTGGCCCACGCTGGCCCACGGTGGTCCACGCTGGTCCACGCTGGTCCACGCTGGTCCACCTTGGTCCACGCTGGCCCACGCTGGCCCACGGTGGTCCACGCTGGTCCACGCTGGTCCACGGTGGTCCACGCTGGTCCATGGTGGTCCACGCTGGCCCACGCTGGCCCACACTGGGGGTCTAGGAGTGATGAGGATCAAGCAACCAGCAAACGAAAACCCAGAACGGAGCGTAAAAAAGAGGACAGGTTCTCCGTAGAGGCTGATGCCCTAATTTCCCGGTTGATGATCGTGTATCTGGATTCACCGCTGAAAGTTCTGCCTTCATCCGTGCACCACAGCTCCACCAGATCTCACATAACTTGGTAGCATCCGTGGACTCCTGCTGAGAAGCCGGCGGTGTAAATGTGCAACCTTGCAGAAGGAGTCACGTCCGGCGCTACGCTGCTTCATCAAAGTAACAGCTCAGATTTATGTCTAGTGGTACATAAATCTATTTTATTTTCAGTTGAGCCTTTGGGATTGTTTATTAAGCCCCCTAAAAACTAATCTCTGTTCCTTAAAATGACATATCTTCCTTCAAGCCTGAGGATGGCAGAAACTGAACCCCTCACCTATATCTTATTTAGGAAGGAGCCCAGTCTGGGTTGCAGCACTGGTCAGAACTGCTAACGCGTGTAGCAGTTTTAATTCATCTTGTTTAACTTTTTTATTGGAGAAAAATATCGTTTTGCTTGACGAACGTGCTTCATTTGGAATTCATGAAGCGCTGAAACACGTTACAGTTGAGTTTAGAGCAGTGCTTCTCAGTCATTTTCTGCAGCACCCCCCCCCCACCACCACCACCACCACCGCAACTATAAATAGTATTCCTCTGCATAACATTGTATCCTTATTAACATTAAGGGAAACAAAAAAGGAAGAATTACAGATCAACTTATAACAAAGAATAAATGTATTAACATTTTTATTTTAGTATGTAAAGATTATAAGTACATCAATCCCACCGTAGTCACAGTGAAACCAAGCGCTACATCAGCATCGTCAGATTTCCTCGTCTTAACTTTCTGGTGACTTTCGTTTCTCTCATTATCTCCGTCTTTTATTTCATTCCATGGTCTCTCTTGAGGGTTTGTTCTCTTCATATCTCCTGCTCTGTGCTGTGTGTGTTAGTGCTGGGCGATATGGAAAAAATCATATATCACGATATGGACTATTTTATATCACGATAACGATATATATCACGATATACCATAATAAAGTATGTTTTCAGTTATTCTCTGAAAAGTTTGACAAAAATTTCATTGCTTACTTTTCAACTTTATTTTGAAAGGACATTTAGCTGAACTGTCACAAACATACATTTTAGTGCAGCAAAAACAGGTAGGTACAGAGGTACAGTAGCTTTCACATTTTTTTAAAGTGCACAACAGTTTCTGAGAGGAAAAACACATTTTTGCACTGAAGTTCAGCTATAAAAAATAAACACAAATTACTTTTTCAACTTTCTGAAATCTGTAACCTTGTAGTGCAAAGTTTGCAAACCAATATAAAGTGTCTAAAGTAAACATCAGGGTTGGAGAGAACTCTGTTTAAGGCATTAACCATTATGCAAACATAAAAGGCTACTTTGTAGAAGTAGATATGTTTCTATCAAATTTATCGTTGCAGGTTATTTAATTACATATTTGCTGTAATAATTGATAAAATTAGGTTAGAAACGATAGAAACGATAGAAGAGAAATGGCACGATATACACTTTTATATTGTCCCCACGATATATATCGTCATATTGCCCAGCACTAGCGTGTGCAAAAAAAAACCCCTATACAATATAGCTAATACTCCCTCCACACACACTGACAGTGAAAGCACTACCGCCCCCTGCTGTAGTATATCTGCAATTACACTTTATTCCAGTAGGGCAAAAAAAAAGCATGTTCCCCGGGGTCACACGCGCCCCCCCCTCTGGCATTGCGCCGCACACACCGAGGGGTTGCACCCCACTATTTGCGAAGGACTGGTTCAGACAGACTGACGTGTGTTGGAACGATTTTATAGCTTCGACAGTGACGCGGTGCATCTGTAGCTGCTTTTTTAAAGAACGCCACATGGACAAGTGAACAAGACTGAAAAACGTAATTTTTAACACTCTTCAACAGAGGGTGAAACCGCTCACGTGCATGTTTTCTCTGTCGCAATTGCAGCATTTTGACTTTCCGCTGCCCAGCCCCCTGCGAGTGTTTGAGATGGTGGTGCCGCCCCAGCAGGAGTACCCTCAGGTGTGCATCGGCGTGTCTCCGGGCTCAAACCCCAGCCTGCCAGTCGTCGTAGATTACATCAACCTCAACTCCAACACGTCCTGGTTCAGCAACACCGGCCTGGGTAAGACGAGGAAGCATTTTAAAGGAGACTTCCTCCCTTCCTCCCAGTCTGAACTGGGTGTGTGTTTGTCTCTGCAGAGAAACCGTGTCCTGACGTGGTTCAAGTAGAACAGCTGGATAAAAGCTCACTGCTTGTGCTCATGGAGAGTAAGTGATAAAAGTCTCTTTAAACGACCGACTCCAGTGTTTTTACGGCCCTGGTGTATATTATTATTCGGTAAGCACCAGTGGGTTTTTGCAAGCAGCCGGAAAGAACTGCAGTCGATCATGGTAAAATGATAAATAAGCACACAGACTTTCATTTCGCCTTCCCATATTTGTGATCTTCAGGCTCTATCATAGCCTCACATTTTATCCATACGGTCTCTGCTTCCATATTTGCGTGGTGGTGCATGACAACGCGGTGACATAAACTCTCTCCAACCACCAGGGTCGGTGCACACGGTGGATCTGGACGGAGCGCTGAAGGGCAGCTGGCATCTCCCTCATGAGATCACCTTCTCTCAAGATGTTGACTCCATAGGTGAGAACCAAACCAGAGATGGTTGATGTTTTGGTTCAGGCCAATCTTTAAGTGTCTCCCTGACTTCTTCCACTACTGGTAACAGAGGGAGCAGCTTTTTCAGCTGCAGTTTTTACTGTTGCCACTGAGGGAAGAAATGGCCCTCGGCTCTGCTTAATTTGACGAGTTTAAAGCCCAACAATGGAAGTTGATAGCTCTCCTCCAGGGAGGTCTGCTCTGAAGTCCTGGCCTCTGCCACTTTGCTGCCTGCTGTCTCTCTTTCTCCTCCCAGCTTCCTGCATCTCTCCATTTCTGAATAAAGGCCTCGACGAATCATTTTTAAATTAATGTTTTACCGTTTTCCTCCGTCCAGTGTATCTTGATGGCACGCTGTTGGCAGTCTGGCGTCATGGCTGGCAGAGGAGAGGAAAAGGTTTCACGGAGGTTCTGGAGGAAACGACCGACCACCGGAAGATCTACAGGCTGGTGAAGTCCCGCGGGTACGGCATGGCCTCGCCGTCTGCTCTGGGCGATGGGTTCTGGAGGTTGCACCGTTTCTTTGTCCTGTTTGTCCTGATGACGCTTGACAAAAAAAAAAAAAAAAAAAAACGCAGAGGATCAGCGTTGAGCGTTGATTGATTTAGAATCGACTTTGTGACTGATTCTTTCATCCAGCTGCTCTTGATGTTTCATGAAACACTTGCGCTGTTGTGAAGTGGCACAAGAAGTCGATATCCTGAGAGTAAATATGAGACAAAATGTAAAAAGAAGGCTTTTTTTTTAGGGCTGGACAAGTTAACGCGCTATTATCACGTTAACTCATTAATTTATTAACAGCGACATTTATTTTATTGCGCGTTAACGCATGTTGCTCACATGCTTTTGTTTTGAAAAGTCTGTTACTGGCTGCTGCGGAACCGGAAGACAAACATGCAGAAAAGCTAAAACAGACATGGAGAACGGTAAAAATCTGTGAACTTTACAGTTCAGGTAGCAACTCAGGTAGCAATATTAACAATTCTGTCTAAAAAAAAAATTCTGGACAGCAACAAAACTGTTAAACTCCTTTGTTCAAGATGATCGCGTCATTCCTCCATGTTCCATCAGATCTGCTCCATGTGTTCACTGTCCTGCTGTTCTCTAGCTGGTTACTGCAGTGCGGCTCCATCTAGTGGCACAGATGTGTAATGATAACAGAAAGTCCAGTCCTCCATTATAAAACTAATTCAGTTCTGTGGTCCATTTTTTAATTTCGTATTTTTGATCCAAGTCTAAAATTGAAATATAAATTGTGTTAGATTAAAAAATGAAAAACGTGATAAAATGTCACTTTTTATTTATTTATTTATTTATTTTTGGTTGACAATTGAAAATGGAAAGAATGAATGATACACGGATTGGTAAAGTTACTGAACTTTTACATGGACATTTTTATTTTAAAGTTCTCCCAGACGGAGGATTCAACAGAAACAAGGTTATTTGTAACAACTGACAAGTTGAACTCCCCGTTAAAAGTTTCTGCTGTTACCTCAGAAATTACCTGTTTTAATGTTCTGATTGTGCTGAGACACAATCATTTTGTTGGATTTTGTTTGTAGACTTTTTTATTTTTTTTAATAAAAACAGGATGACATTAATGTCCTGGCAGTGGCAATAAGCTTTATTTTATTTTACATTTTTTAAGATGAGATTTACACTAAATATGTGTTACTGACAAGTGCTGATGTTAAAAGTGTTTGAACAACAAATGTTATGACACTTTAGTTCATATGGCAGCAGAACATTTAAATAAAAGTGACCTTTACACTACTTTTGAATTCATTATTTGATTTTGCGTATACAATACGATTAATCGTGATTAAAAATTTTAATCGTTGCCCAGCCCTACTTTTTTTTTTTTTCATAAAACACAACAGCACAGAAGATGACTGCTGTTTTTGTAACAACAGTGGCTAAGCCTCACGTCTGTCCTTCTCGCCTCACGTCTGTCCTTCTCGCCTCACGTCTGTCCTTCTCGCCGCAGGATCGTCCTCCTGGAGACGCGTCCCACCGATGACCAGTCAGGTCTCTCCAACCTGTACGTCCTGGAAGTCGCTGAGAAGTACGTCCTGCTGCCCTGACCTTCCCCGCCTGCCGACCGAGGTCATCACGGGAAACTTCCCCTCTCGGCCCCCGCGCCGGACATCTCCGCTGGGATTCTCAGTTATCAGCGGGAAATGAACGAGGCATGCTGTACATGGTGTTAACTTTGACGGGAGTCGCTGCGACCCCGTTCTTTTTTCTAAGCAGAGGATGATGAGGTGCGCAGGAAGGCAGCGATGACGTGAGATGATTGTATTGTAGCTCTTCTCCCTCCGTCTGGGGGGAGTCTGCTCTTATTTATAACATTTTTTACTTGGTTTGTGAGACGCAGAGCTCCACTGAGCCGAGGAAACCCTGAATGAATTTTTCCTCCAACACTGAAGATGAGCGTCTCCTTCCCTCTGCCACAGTGTTATTGATCACAGCAGCCTCAGGTGACTGATATATATGGCTTCCCTAACGTATAACGTAGCGGCTTTAAGGACCAGACCACTGCTGTGGCTCACGCTGTGTTTTGTGACCTGAGCTTGATTGTCAGAGCTGCATCGATTGTGTTTCTGCCGTTACACTCTAATAAAGTTAATTAACACACGATGAGGTGAACTGTATTGATTTTGGAGGGAGGAAAGGTGACAACATGACTGATCGGGCAACTCTGTTAACGCGTTCAGGTGGTGCGTCCGTTTCAAGGTCACACGGCAACAAACGGTCTTGGTTTTACGGGTGGATTTGGGAGAGAAGCTGATGGAAGCAGAGATTCTGTTTGGTTCTTAAACACAAATCAAAGCGTTTAATTATTCAGGTCTGTCTCCTAAAGACAAGAATGAGGCTGTGATGGTGTTTGAAAGGAATGTAAAACGAACAAGCTGCGAATGTTTGGCTCTGTTTCAAACCACTTGCACTAAAACCCTAAATTTATTCAGGAAAGCAATTTACTTTTAAATATTCATCAGCTCATTATGAGCATGAAAGTGTCTTATTTCTGCAATTCTAATAAAACCTCTCTGGTGGCACTAATGTTTTCTATAAAAAGATGCCTGGGTTATTCTCTACTGGGTTTCTAAAGAGAACAACTTAAGTGTCATTTTGTTAAAGGAGACATGACTTTTTTTAATATATGATTGACTGTTTTCCTGAGTTCTCAGTGAAACGTTTCTGACATCCGTCAGTCAAAATACCACAGATTCAGTACAACAGCTCCCTTTTCAATCAACAGCTCTGTTCACAGCAGCTGGTTTTAGTGACTTCACCCACCTGTTCTGTCAGGTGTGCCTCTTGAAATCAGTTGTACAGCTTTGTGTATCCACAGGTAGAGTCCAGGTGGTGCTTTAAACTCAAAAAGTCCCAATTTTACGACAACAATGTTTTATTTTTACAACAAACACATTCAGTTCTACAAAAGTAGTGACTCTGTGACAAAAAGTTGAAAATTTCTGTACAAAAGTCTCGACTTCTTTTTTTCTTTAAACAAAATTGTGATTGTTTTTTCACAAATTTTGCCACATTTGTGATTTTTAAGACAAAAATTTGTCTTTTCTTTTTTGACAACAAAAATGCACAATTTTATAAAAATCCCAATTTTACAACAAAAAGTCGATTTTTTTTTTTGGTCAAAAGTAACAATTTTGTAGATTTCATGTTTTTTGTGACAAAAAGTTGTGATTTTCTGTGAAATTTATGACAAAATCGGCCTTTTTAGAACAAAGTTGGGATATTGTGAATTTTGCAGTTTCACAACATAAATTTGAGATCTGAGAACATAAAGTTTTTTTTTTAGGTTGCAATTTTGTGAAGGTTGATTCTTTACAACAAAAATGTGTTATTTTGAGCTTAAAAGATGAAAATTGCAAGACTTGTGATTATATGATGAAATATCATTATTATTATCGGACATGAAATTGTAAAAAAAAAAAAATAATAACGTAAAGTAATTAAGTTTTACAAAAGTCAAAGATATACATCTAAATGTCATAATTATACAACAAAAGTCTTGTGTTTAGAAAATAATGCACCAAAGCTGCAAAATTTGCAATTTTCCAGCAAAATTTTACCTTTTTAATGAAAAAACCTTAACATTTTAATACATTTTCAAAAGAATTGATGAGTATGACTATGAATGTATGTATGTAGAGATGAATGTCTGTTATTGAAACAAGAAATATTAATTTAGTTATATCATATTATATGATTATAGTATGGTAAATAAGAGTAATTTAACTGGATGAGCCCTTTTCTCATGAGCACCTGCCACTAAAAATGTCTGCACGACCCTGACTTAAGAAGTAAAGAGGCAACATAAATAAAGCATGAAATGAAGTTGAGTCAAAGATTAAGATCTTGGATGATCCTACTCTGGTCTGGGTCTGTGACGTCACAGTTTCCTGTAAGTATGAATGGCTCACTGGATGACACTGATCAGCTTTGACAAAGTAGTGTTTTCTCAGATATTTTGATAATTTCAAAAACCCGATGAACAGGCGACTCTGAAATGTGTATTATATCTCTTTAAGGTCATAAAGTGGCATGATGTTTGTTAGTCGGGGTAAATGGAGCCGGCTGGGGCCGGATGTCCTCTCTTAACCCCCCCACCACCGTGAGTGCGCAGTGCCTGCTCGGGCCAGCAGCAGCATCACACGTACTTTACGCACGCTGGCTGATCGGAGGCAGAGACCCGGTCGGGGATGATGACCGCACCGGCTCAGAGGGGCTGCCTCCGCGGGTCTATTCACCAGCCACCAGCGCCGTGAAGTAATCATTTTTCTTTAAAGAAAAATGCACCGCAGCGGACCAGGTGTTGTTGTGGGCCAGGCTGAGCTCGGCTGCTGCTCCTCTTCGTTTCTCCCATCATTATTCTAGTATATTTTTTTTTAACGCACCGTTATTATTTCCAGGTCAGAATCTCTGTTTCCTGTGCGGCTTGTTTGCACTAAAAATGGCCGGAGATGGCGGCGCTCTGAAGGATATCAATGAGATTAAATCCCAGTTCCGGACCAGAGAGGGCTTCTACAAACTGCTCACCCTCTCGGACTCGCAGCAGCGGGGCGGGCTGCCGCGGGGTCCGTCCGCCGGAGCCACGCTGGGCCCCGGAGCGGGACCCGGCCCGATACCCGGCGGAGGGGTCGGGCTGCTGCAGGGGCCCGGGGCCGCCGCCGCCGCCGCCGCTGCAGCCGCCGCCGCCGCCGCCGCCGCAGCCTCTTCCTCATCCAATGCCGCAGCCAACTCCTCCCCGGCGGGCTTCCTGCCTCCCGTCCGGGTCTCCATGGTGAAGCTGCAGCCCGAGGACCCGAGCGAGGACTCGGAGCGCGTGTGCTTCAACATCGGCCGGGAGCTGTATTTCTACACGTACACCAACATCAAGAAGGTGAGCCTCCTCTTCCTCTGCGCTGGATGACAGGTCCACTCTTAGCCTAGCACGCTAACCTCCTGATAGGATGCTGTTAGTCATGATTTTAAAAAATGAAATCAAATAAAACATGTGCCCAGATTGTTGCGCGGTGCCAACATGGAGCGGCTGGTGTTATTTGGCTGGAAACAGTGAGTGGTGCATCATCCAGACGGATGCAGGGTGTCAGTGGACGCTACAGGAGGACACCAGGGACCCCGGAGGTCCAGGAGACACCAGAGAGGCTCTGACAGCCCCCCCCCCCTCCTCCAGGGACGCATCTTCTCTGGAGCGCGTCTGCTGCAGCTGAATGTTAATACGACTCTTTGCGGGATCTCAGATCATCCGGTTTTTGTTTGGTCTGGCTGGAGCTGGAAGGGGATGCTGTAAAGTGAATTATTTATTAGCAGATGGCTCACAAAGTCAATATAAAGTTGGACAGATAACCTCCGCGAGCACTCACTGCATCACAGCCTCCTCGTGGAGCGTGAGGGATTCAGTCAACAGGAAATATCCACACAACGTGATCATGATCTGACATTTTCAATCAAATCCAGATGTTCTAACAGTTGAAAGAGCCTGTCTGTTCATGACATTACTTGGTTCTTAAAGGTGGTTCAAAAACTGACACAATTTCCCGATGAAGCGTCTGTGAGACAGGTGCAGGTGTGTTTACAGCTCTGATCATAGCAGCTGGTTTTAGGGGCGGAGTCAGCGGTGTCACTTTACTCATCTCCTCCATCAGGTGTGCTTTTTTTTTTATCTAGAGGTACAGATTGATCTGTCTAGTGCAGAGCTGACTGACTCAACATCTGGTCTTCTGGGTTCAGTCCAACTGAAGTAAGACAAGTTGCAGTTCCTCAACTGACCTCTGGGGGCTGAAGCAAAAAGGCAAAAGCAAATCGATCTCCATCGACCCCCATGTTAAAATGTCCAATAATAAAATAATAATAAATATATTTTTTACAGCCTGGTTTAAAAAAATGCTTTGTTTTCTTTGCTATATTTTACATCCATGACAACTGATAACTTTGTGTGTGAGCATCAGATATTATATAAAGCACTCCTTTCTCGTTGTGTCTTTTGAGTACACTCTCAGAAAAGAAAGTACAGAATTCTACCTTTAGAGGTACAATGGCTTGTCACTGGGGCAGTACCCTCAGAAGGTACAGTTTTGTACCCTTTTGTACCTTTTGTACCCACTTGAGTACATATATGTACCTTTTGGACCATCAAAAAGGTACATATAGGTACCTTAAGGTCCAATAATTAACCCTAGGGGGTACATTTGTGTAGATTGTACCTCAGGGGACAAAAAAGGACTCGTACTGTACCCCTATTTCTGAGAGTGTAGTTTAACTTAAAAGGAGGATTTTAATACCAGTTACTGATTGAACCAAAGAAATGGCATCGACTGTGGACTGATTCTGTTTGATACATTCTCCAGTTTAGTACTAAAACTAATTCAGCCTGTTCCCTTTGAGGGTAATTGGGCGGTTTGGTCTGTAAAGCATCAGAAAATTAACTGAAATTTAACACTGTGATACCCTCATACAGGAAAAGTGCACCTTCTCTTGTTTCTAAAGTTGTACGTATTAGGACATGATAAAAGACGAAATAACTTATCTGGTCCTCACCAACTCTTAAAATACAACATGATGTCATACACGCTGTCATCGTTTATTCATCAAAAAAACAAAGCTAAAATACAGAAGCTGTGCTCAGAAAAACTAAGTACACCGATGACTGAAACAGTCACTTGTAAAACCACAGCAAAGATAACTGGCTGTCGTTTCCTGCATGATGATACCAGTGGAGCAATTTTAGACCCATCTTCTCCACAGAGGTGCTTCACTTCTTGAGGTTCGTGTGCATTTGTTTTCTGCACAGTTCTTTTAAAAGCCTCTTAAAGTCCCGCTACAGCATTTCACTCAGGTTGAGGTCCAGACTTTAAACGATTCCTTTCTGTTTTACCGGCATTTCATTACAGATCTGCTGGTGTTCAAAGGGTCGCTATCCTGCTTCGTGACCCAATTCCAGCCGAGCTGTAGCTGCTAGAGAGATGGCCTCATATGCAACTCCACAACAGTTTGGTATAGAGAGGCTCTAACCCTAACCCACATGTGTCAAACACAAGGTCCGCGGGCCAAATGTGGCCCGCTACATCATTGTATGTGGCCCTCGAGAGCTTGTGCATTATTGGCTTAAATTTTAAACCAATATTTTAAGACTTATAATAAGCTTACGCCACTTTAAAGCACATAATGACAATAAACTACATCTCCCATCATGCATTTCGTCATTACCCACAGTGAAAATGGCAGCTACAAGCAAGACGATTTTTCAGAACTGATGGATTTAAGAAAAGCCTTTACAAACTAACCCCGACTTGTCCAAGAAAAGAGAAATTGATGCACAAGGAAGGCAGTTTCATGAACGATGGGAAAACAATTACAAGTTTGTATCTCAAGGTGAAATAACAGTAGGTCTTAATGTCGGCATTTTGACAGCAAACACGGAGCTAAGTATGCTAAATTTAGCCTACAAGAAAATCAAAGAACCGCTTCTGAAACCAAGGTAATAGATACTCCTACAACCACAAACTCTGAGTTTAAAATAATAATAAGTTAAATATTTGAAACTAGTATATTGTTAAATAACGTTTTCTGTATTTATTATGTATTCAAGTGTAGTTTAATTTATTTTGATTTACATTGCATTTTGTTACGTTCATGTTGTCAGTCTGGCCCTTGGAGGGCCACCATGATGCTGATGTGGCCCCTGCTCTAACCCTTCACATGCAGCTGTGCAAACTTAAACTACGTTCTTTAGAGCAACCCGTCCAATCAAGCCGCACTTGTTCATTTTCTAAAAGTATTGTCTTGAACTTTAACATTTAACATTTTTCCTGAGGCCTATAAAGTCTGAGATGCGCGCCTTGTAATTTCTCTGAGCTCTCTGTGATCTGACCTTGGGTCAGATCGTTGAAACACCACCTCCTGTGAGGACCGGGAGCCATCTCGAATGTTTTCCACTTGTGAAAAAATCTTCATAAGCGCATGTGTGATCAAAGGGGGGGTCAGCTGATGGCGGTGCATCGATCACACTCATGCTTTATAAGGGGAAAACCGGTTGGATTGATGAATCTGAAATTCAAACTGAACTTGCAAAACAAACCAAACTAGAGACAGAAAATCAGTGCTTTTTAATGCCACTTTAGCATCATCACAGCTTGGGGTACTTCCTCTTCCTGACATGATGCGACATGCAGACATCGCTCATTGCGCAGCAGCCGAATGAGGATTTTGAACTGATTACAAACCACAGCTTCCCCCGTCTCTGCAGCTCAGTCTCGTTTATGCCCTTCAAGGAATTTACAAGCGCATAAAAGCTTCACGGTGGAGTAGTGCGACATGTTTATCGATGTGTGTTTGGTGAAGGCTTCATCAAGCACAGGCGAGCACATCTTCATTTTCCCCCCAAAAAACTGTACGTTGAGGCTAGAGGTGGGCGGATCAATCCAAGTATCGATAATATCAATACCAACGCTAGTATTGATATCGAACGATACTCACGTAAAAAGATTGATACTCAAGCTTTTTTCTTTTTTTTTCTTTCCATCAGAGAGCATCCAGGTAGATAAGAGTCTTCAGCATTAGTTTAAATTAACTTTCAAAGTACATGTTACTTAAGTCATATGTTACTGGAGCCAACTCAAAAAAATATAGTTAAGACCTTGAAATAACCAAGTACATGTCGTGTATCCCATTGAAAGATGTTATTTAAGATAAAATAACATTAGATAATCCTTTATTTATCCCACGACGGGGAAATCTATAGAGTTAAAGCAACAGAAAAAGTGCACACTGTGCAAAAAAATTGAAAGATATAATATAAAAGGTGGACTAGAAAAAAACATTATGAGCACAAATTCAACTCCAATTAATATTTACTCAAAAATGTTGAAGACATAATGTTTGACGAAATTCTATTTTTGGCTTTAACAAAATAATCCAAAGACAAAAGTCACAAAAGTTCATGATAGATTAAGCTTATTCTGAAAAAGTATCAGTATCCATATTGGTATCAGAATCGGCGATACTGGCTCTGTATTTACTTGGTGATTGGATCGATACCAAAACCTTGCAGCTTCAGGTCGCATGCGTCTGCACGAACTAAGAAACGTCCTCTGCTCTCCGCAGGCCGTGGACCTCAGTAAGCCCATAGACAAGAGGATCTACAAGGGGACGCAGCCAACGTGTCACGACTTCAACCAGTACTCGGCCACGGCGGAGAGCGTCGCCCTCATCGTGGGTTTCTCGGCTGGGCAGGTCCAGTATCTCGACCCCATCAAGAAGGAAACCAGTAAGCTCTTCAACGAGGAGGTAGGACCGCTGCTTCCTTCTCCGCAGTGGGATCTCTGTTCTGTTTGTGGCGTTGCGATCAAAGCCTGGTGAACGCTGAGACGTTCAGCACCTACCTGTGACACGTTTTCCTCTTTTACTTTTACTGAACTGACTCTTTCTCTTCAGTGGGGCTCCTTGTTAAATTTAGAAGGTTGAGGGTGGATGTGAGCACGACTGCATGCAGACTTTGTGCTTTCTTTTCTCCGTAGCCACCTCCTCTTTGCTGAAGCTCACGCTGTCCCGCTTTTCCATTTGTCTTTACTCTCAAAAATGAATTATTTATAGGGCTGGGCAACGATTAAAATTTTTAATCGTGATTAATCGCATTATTTCCTTGATTAATCACGATTAATCGCATTGTATACGCAAAAATAATGAATTCAAAATTAGTATAAAATGCACTTTTATTTAAATGTTCTGCTGCCATATGAACTAAAGTGTCATAACTTTTGTTGTTCAAACACTTTTAACATCAGCACTTGTCAGCAACACATATTTAGTGTAAATCTCATCTTAAAAAATGTCAAATAAAATCAAGCTTATTGCCACTGCCAGGGCATTAATATCATCCTGTTTGTAGACTTTTTTTTTTTTTTTTATAAAAACAGGATCCAACAAAATCCATCAAAATGATTGTGTGAGTTCAGAACATTAAAACAGGTAATTTCTGAGGTAACAGCAGAAACTTTTAACGGGGAGTTCAACTTGTCAGTTGTTACAAATAACCTTGTTTCTGTTGAATCCTCCGTCTGGGAGAACTTTAAAATGAAAATGTCCATGTTAAAGTTCAGTAACTTTACCAATCCGTGTATCATTCATTCTTTCCATTTTCAATTGTCAATCAAAAATAAAAAAAATTTAAAAGTGACATTTTTTTTAACGTTTTTCGTTTTTTAATCTAACACAAAAAAAAAAAAAAAAAAAAAAAAGCCTGTTTTTTTTATATTTCAATTTTAGACTTGGATCAAAAATACGAAATTAAAAACGGCCACAGAACTGAATTGTTTTTTATAATGGAGGACTGGACTTTCTGTTGTCATTACACATCTGTGCCACTAGATGGAGCCGCACTGCAGTAACCAGCTAGAGAACAGCAGGACAGTGAACACATGGAGCAGATCTGATGGAACATGGAGGAATGACCACAAAGTTTTGTTGCAGTCCAGAAATTTTTTTTCAAACAGAATTGTTAATATTGCTACCTGAGTTGCTACCTGAACGGTAAAGTTCACGGACTTTTACCGTTCTCCATGTCTGTTTTAGCTTTTCCATGTTTACCTGGCAATTGTCTTCCGGTTCCGCAGCAGCCAGTAACAGACTTTTCAAAACAAAAGCATGTGAGCAACATGCGTTAACGCGCAATAAAATAAATGTCGGCGTTAATAAATTAATGAGTTAACGCGATAATAACGTGTTAACTTGCCCAGCCCTAAGTATTTAATTTAGATTTTTTTTAATGGCCACATATTTTGACAGAAACAAAGTAGCTTGACCTAGAATTTACAGAGAAACCAAGGTATTGATGATATCCTCTCTATCCCAGGGTTAAAGTTCTCTAACCCTAACCCCTAACCCTAACCCTAACCTGCTTTCTGTTTTCCAGAGATTGATAGACAAATCCAAGGTGACGTGCCTGAAGTGGCTTCCCAAGTCGGAGAACCTTTTCCTGGCCTCCCACGCCAGCGGCCACCTCTACCTCTACAACGTGGATCACCCGTGCGGCACGACAGCGCCACAGTACTCTCTGTTGCGGCAAGGCGAAGGCTTTGCGGTCTACGCCTGCAAGACCAAAACGCCGCGCAACCCGTTACTGCGGTGGGCCGTGGGCGAGGGAGGCCTCAACGAGTTTGCCTTCTCCCCGGATGGCGTCCACGTGGCGTGCGTGGGCCAGGACGGCTGCCTGCGGGTCTTCCACTTCGACTCCATGGAGCTGCAGGGGGTGATGAAGAGCTACTTTGGGGGGTTGCTGTGCGTCTCCTGGAGTCCGGATGGGAAGTACCTCGCCACGGGAGGAGAGGACGACCTGGTTACCGTGTGGTCGTTCGCCGAGAGCCGGGTGGTCGCGCGGGGGCATGGTCACAAGTCTTGGGTCAACGTGGTGGCGTTCGATCCCTTCACGACGTCACTGGAAGATGACGAGCCGATGGAGCTGAGCGGCAGCGAGGAGGACCTCCACCAGGGGGCGCAGAACAACTCCATGCACTTTGGCAGGGTTCGAACAAGCAGCACCTTGTCGCGGCTCTCCCGACACAGCTCCAAAGGCGGCGGTTCGCCGTCGGTCACGTACCGGTTCGGCTCGGTGGGGCAGGACACCCAGTTCTGCCTGTGGGACCTGACGGACGACGTGTTGTACCCACGCCTGCCGCTGTCCCGCGCCTTTACTAACACTTTTGGGCCCTCACTGTCCAACTCTGGCAGCGGGGGGGTCAACAGCACCTCTGGAGGGGGAGGGGGCGGAGGAGTGGAGGGGCACCATCACCCACCCAACACCAACACCGGCACCGCCAACCCGCCCACGCTCCCCCTGCCGCTCCCACGCTCCCTGTCACGCTCCAACTCTCTGCCCCACCCTGCGGTGGCGAACGCCTCCAAGGGCCAGAGCTCCTCTGAGGGCGGGGGCGGAGGTGGAGGAGGCGGAGGGAGCAGCGGCGGGGGGAACACCACTCCCTTCAGCATCGGCCGCTTCGCCACTCTGTCCCTGCAGGAGCGCAAGTCGGACAAGTCCGGCGGCAGCGGCGGGGTGGAGAAGGAGCACAAGCGGTACCACAGCCTGGGCAACATCAGCAAGAGCAACGACAAGATCAACGTGGCGCCGAGGAGCAACCGGCTGGACGGCGCCAAGGTCCTGGGCACCACGCTGTGCCCGCGCATGCACGAGGTGCCGCTGCTGGAGCCGCTGGTCTGCAAGAAGATCGCTCACGAGAGGCTGACCGTCCTGGTGTTCATGGACGACTGCATCATCACGGCCTGCCAGGAGGGCCTCATCTGCACGTGGGCGCGGCCCGGGAAGGCGGTACGTCTTTGACTCGTCCTCTGATCAGCCGCTGAGATTTTACTCTGTTGAGTTGATTTTTTTTTTCCGCTTAATAAATCAGAGGAGATACCCCCCCCCACCTCCCCCTGTTTTTTTTTTCTTTTTTAACAAGCTGACTGAGTTTTCCTGAGGTTTTAATGAAATGGCTTTGTCATGCTTTGGCAAAATACTGCAGAGACCATTACAACATCTCCCTTTCTTTAGCCATGAAGTTACAGACAACAAGTTAGTGACTGGTGGTGTGGGAAGACCAGGGAGTAAAGATGGGTCTCTTGACTGAGGAGAAGGGAGCTCTTTACTGTTACTATTAAATGATAATAGGACCAAAGAAGATGAGCTCAGTTTAGTCTATGTTCAGCTGGAAGAAGGTGTTTGCCATACAGTTCTGTTTTTTTTTTGGTTTTGTTTTGTTTTGTTTTGTTTACATCCTCTTGACAGTTCAGGACTCCTGCAGAGTCTTGATTTTAATGGACATAAAGTCGACAGTCATCAGCATAGAAGTGTAAAAAGGTGAGGGGGAAAAAGCGAAGTGGTCCCAGGATGGACCCCTGAGGGATCCCAGAGGAGAGCAGAAGATGAGAAACGTTAACCAACAAACACTGAAATTGTCCTAATATTTAAGATATGAGGTAAATGACTTAAGAGTGGTCCCCTTAACACCAACGCAGTGATCAAGGTGAGATTTAAAATAAATTATTTGTATTACCAAGGCAGCACCAAGATCCAGTGGAATCAGGACTGCTTTGAGATGTGAACCTAACGCTTTTTTCAGTTGGTGCTGAAATAGATGCCAGTGACCAGATAAAGCAGAGGTGTCCAAAGTCGGTCCTCAAGGGCTGCTGTCCTGCAGGTTTTAGATGTTTCCCTCCTTTTTCACACCCTTATACAAGTGACTGTGTCATTAACAGACATGTGCTGACCTTGATGACAAGATGATGATGGCCATTAATTAGGATCAGGTGTATTAAAGCAGGGGAACATGCAAAACCTGCAGGATAGCGGCCCTCGAGGACCGAGATTGGACACCCCTGCGATAAAGTTTCTACCTGGTTCATCTTTTGGGACGCATGAGTGCTCATCCAGTTTCCCATCAATGCTGGTGTTTGGGGACGCTACTGGGGCTGCAGGAGGGAGAAGGCGGTCTGGCTTCACCTGGTGGCGGCTCCTCCAGGTTGCTGAGCGTGGCCAGTAGCTAGTGACCCAAGTCCAGGGACGAAAGTTCAGAGTACAGCCAGTCCAGCCAGTTTCAGTCTCTGCAACCACTGTGGTTGAAACCCTACAGTGTTTTTTCATTTTTTATCTTTAGCTAATTTGTCATTTGGCTAGGTATTTTGACAGTCGCCCTAAACTGCCCGCCTGGCGTCTCTCACCGTCCCCGTCACGGACTTATTTCATTCTCTCTGCAAAGTTCGCAGCTCTTCCTCACAACCCGTTAATGCTTGTCTTCAATGCCGACTCAAACGGCACTCTGTCGGCGCCCTCTCCACCTCTGTTACAGCCTTCCCAAGGCGGCACAGAGGCGTTAAAGAGGCATTACAGGGGCGGTACAGAAACGTTCCAGAGGTGGCACAGAGGCAATAAAGAGGCGGCATAGAGGCATTACAGAGGCATTACAGAGGCATTACAGGGGCGGTACAGAAATGTTACAGAGGCGTTACAGAGGCATTACAGGGGCGGTACAGAAACGTTACAGAGGTGGCACAGAGGCATTACAGGGGCGGTACAGAAATGTTACAGAGGTGGCACAGAGGCAATAAAGAGGCGGCATAGAGGCATTACAGAGGCATTACAGAGGCATTACAGGGGCGGTACAGAAATGTTACAGAGGCGTTACAGAGGCATTACAGGGGCGGTACAGAAACGTTACAGAGGTGGCACAGAGGCATTACAGGGGCGGTACAGAAATGTTACAGAGGTGGCACAGAGGCATTACGGGGGCGGTACAGAAATGTTACAGAGGTGGCGCAGAGACAATAAAGAGGCAAAGAAGCATTACAGAAGCAACACAGAGGCGGTACAGAAGCAACACAGAGGCGGTACAGAAGCAACACAGAGGCGGTGCAGAAGCTATACAGAGGCATTACAGAAGCAATACAGAGGTGGTACAGAAGTAATACAGAGACGTTACAGAGGCATTACAGAGGTGGTACAGAAACGTACAGAGGTGGCACAGAGGCAATAAAGAGGTGGTACACGGGCGGTACAGAAGCAACACAGAGGCGTTTCAGGAGGGTACAGAAGCAATACAGAGGCGGTACAGAGGCATTTCAGAAGCAATACAGAGGCATTTCAGAAGTAATACAGAGGCGGTACAGAAGCAATACAGAGGCGGTACAGAGGCATTTCAGAAGCAATACAGAGGCATTTCAGAAGTAATACAGAGGCGGTACAGAAGCGATACAGAGGCATTTCAGAAGCAATACAGAGGCGGTACAGAGGCATTTCAGAAGCAATACAGAGGCATTTCAGAAGTAATACAGAGGCGGTACAGAGGCGGCACAGAAGCAATACAGAGGCGGTACAGAGGCATTTCAGAAGCAATACAGAGGCATTTCAGAAGTAATACAGAGGCGGTACAGAGGCATTTCAGAAGTAATACAGAGGCGGTACAGAGGCATTTCAGAAGTAATACAGAAGCTATACAGAGGCAGTTTCAGAAGCAATACAGAGGCGGCACAGACATTCTGCCTCCGTGTCATCCACCCAACACTGCAGGGTGGAATAAAGCTGCTACAAAAGTGAATGGGTTTGATGATGGAGAGACATTTGAGGATTTTCCTTCACAGTCTCAGGGAGCTCTACTTTTCTTCCATATGGTTTTGCCGTTATAGGTCCAGTCGAAGGGTTTTGCTCATTTCACAACATTAAGTATGATGTGCGATGTAATGAATTTAGTGCCTTATTCCTCTCTTTAGTCTCTCTTACGTTTAAGGTTTAAAATTCATTGATGTCCAGTGAACCTTGCAGCTAAGTATTCGGTCAGTTTTCAGGAGATCTGGCAGAAACGTCGGAGCGCAGAAACAGTTCAGCAGCAGGAGATCATTTCTCCTTCTTCTTTTCTTCGATACTTTTTATCCTCCTGCACTCAGAAGCTAATTTTTCTGCCCCAGCCAGTCTCAGCATGTAACTCCTCTTCTCTGCTCTCTGTGTCTTCCCCTCCAGAACTTGACAGCACAGAACGGGAACTCTCCGAGCGGCACGGTGGTATAGCTGAAGGAGAACCTTTGCACTCGCCCCCCCCTCCCCCCTCCCTCCTTCTTCGCCATCTTCTGTCCGCCATCGATTATCAGACACGTGCCGGGGCCGGAGGCCGTCATCTGTCTGCCGCTGCAGTATTAAACCGTCAGTGTTTCTCACCGTGGCACAAAGATGGGAAACTGTTCCAGAAACCCGAAACACTGAGCCAGTCGAGCAGATTCAGGAAGTAGTGGACGGTTGAACGTATCAGGGAACAAGCTCCAAAATCATGATTACTTTTTATTCACGTTAAAGGTTCCAACAAACCTTAATTGTAGCTCATTTCTTAGTCACACTTTATCCATGCCTCCATACTTAAACACCTCTGAGTCATGCAGCATGAATCTGAAGACAAAGTACAATTAACATGTAGCTGCAGTCCAATATTGACACTTTCACTCAAAACAAATGTCTCATTGGCTGTTTGTCATGAAGAAGAGGGTTCTTTAGTCCTCGTTAGTGTCTCTGGCACAGTTCTTTTACGTTAAACATGATAAAACTGCACCTTCACAGTCTCACAGTAAAACACTGATATGACTTATAACATTATATACCAAGTAAATTAAATCACTGTATGTTGAAATTAGATCATAATGCATTTTAACCTAAATTAAAATGAAAACAAATATTTATCTATTTATTAACTGAAACCAAATAGAAATGAAATTGTTTCAAGACGTCCTTTCAGGTTTTTTCTTGCTTTTCTTTTTAACCCGGCCTGTGATTTTCCTAAAAAAAATATAATCTAATTTTATCAGTTAGTCTTCCAGTGTAAAGACCACGTCTGTGAGCATCTGTAACAGACGTCAGCGACTCTGGAATCAGCTGGAACATCCAGATTTTTAGCTGCAGCTTTCACCTTGTGATGAGACGCTGGAGGTGATTTCAGTTTGTGGAGTTTCCCACTTTGTGCCACCGGGGATCAAAGTTTAACCCTCCGTGCTTCAGCCTCCATCATCTTCATCCTCCCCATATCCTCCTCCTGCAAAAAGACACTGCAAGAGCCACGGCCATTGTATTTAAGTTATTTATTTTACCACGAGACTGTGTAGTAATTTATACTGTAAATAATGAAAGTACTCTATAAATGAAAAACAAAAGAGGAGACGACAACTTGGCAGCAATGGAGCAAAGACAAAGCAGGAGAAGATGAAGATACTAATATATGAAGATGCTTCTATTGTACATAGCAACAACAGTTACACATTGAATGTCTGCTGTTTTAGGGAACTTGAAGATGTCGCTGTGTTTTTATCATTTGGTGTGATAGTTTCTCCAGTTTGTCCCTGAAAGCGGTCGAGGTGAGGCGGAGAGGTCCGAGGACCGCTCTCCCAAACATCCCCGAGCGAACAGACGAGCATCTTAATGAACGACGAGCACTCTTACACATTCCAAACACACACACGCGCACGCACGCACGTTCGCGCGCAGACACAGTCCTGTTACGGTGTAGCATCATATATTCTGTGTCTTGGATTCCTGTTGCACCTCAATTGCCTCTTGCAAGATTTTGCACATACAATAAATCCACAGTCCAACCTGAGCTGCCACGGTCGCTTTGTTGTAACATCTGATCCCTGCAGGAGGATCAGTCAGGCGCACATCCTGGAAAAACTAAAACCTCTCCTCCACGTGAACCTTCACATGTAACTTCTGACTCTGCTTGTTGAGCAAATCCCTTTTTTTTTTTTTTTTTTTTTTAGTTCATTTAGGTTGCAGACTGGATGCCTGGTGTGAGGTATTCTGTAATTGTTTTTGGTTAAAATGTGAAATCTCAGCAGAGACGTTTGTTTGCACGGCTGTCACAGTTTTAACCCCGCCCCCCCCCCCCCCCCCCCACCACCCCCTCAACTCAACTCACCAGTCATTTCATTGTCAGTATTGAAGGAGATATCTAGAAATAAAAAAAGAAGCTCTGTAGAGTCCATTAGTTACTACAATCCGAGTTGATCACGTGCATCATTTTTATGGATTTGACAGGGAAACATTTGTCAGAACCGTCGGTGATGAGATGCAGCTGAAAAAAAACTGCAGCTGCAGGACGGAGGACCTGTCAGTGTTCACGTCTCACACAAATGTGCCGTAGATCAGATTCTGTAGGTGATGCCCCTGATGGACATCAACAAGCCGTTCACCTCAGACACCCCCCACCCTGAAAATCAGTCTCAGTTTTCTGTTTTCTCTGCCTTTTTCGATTTGTGATGTGCATTTCTGTCTGGAGGCGCTTCGGTGCGTCCGTCCACCTCCAGACGGACGGGTTCTGGTGTCTCCTGCGGTGCTCAGTCAGACTTTGAGCACTGACCAGATGTGATCAGGAATGAAAAAAAAAGCACGCTCGTTATTAAATGAAGAAGCACGCTCGTTATTAAATGACTGTTCACGTGATAACCTGCCGAGGAGACTCCTGGACAGGTGAACTAGAAACATCTTCAGATCCGTTTCTGAGCAAGTTTTTTTTCTCTCTTGATTTAGAGGCTTCAGTTTCATCACAGCCTGACTGCGAACTGGAGGCATATGGAGGCCGAGGATGCGTGCCCTCTGGGTACCAGACAGGCCGCAGCCTCTGTTGTCATAGCAACAGTGTGTCTGCTGAACGAGCTGACAGGTTTTTGGCTCTGGGGACGAATCGATGCTTCGTCACGCGGTCCGAGGTGGTGGTGGTGGTGGCGGTGGCAGGTGTAGCTCTGCACACCAAACTCATTTTCTTTTAAAAAACAGACTGTGATCACGAGTGAGTGCGCCCGTCGCAGCTACAGAGACTGAATGATCCTGAGTCCTCGTCGTTACCGTCCTGTTTCTGAGTGTTCAGTTTGCTTTGCTTGAGGTCAGTGAAACTTGAGTGAAATCAAGGATTTAGAGGGTTTATCTAAGACTGTTTCAAATGCAGCTGTTTACACATAAACAATCCTTTAAGCTCGACAGTAACTATGAGGTTAAATGTCAGCTTTTATCACAGATATTTAGGCTTCTTTGTTCAGAAAGTGAGATTTTAAAAAAAGCCAAGAGTTGCACAAATGAGAAACTCCTCCCTTCTGAGCTGTTGATGCTGCCTTTACTTAATCAGTGAGTGATAAATAGTTCTCAGAAACACCCTTTTAGTTCTTGAATTGAGGAAACACCTAATTGTGAAATGATCCTTGCGTGCTTTCCTCTTTCTCAGAAACAACAATGATTCGTGTTTTGCTCAGATTTCTGCACATCACATTCAGCCAACGGTGATTTCATCAGTGGCTGAGTGTTTGAAACCTGATCAAATTCAGTGATTCATGAACTGATGCAGGAGACGAGTGGGATAAAAGCAGAGCAGAGCCAGCAGACAGTTTACTGAACACCGTTAGACATGAAGTCCTTTTATGCTCAGATTTCTCTCTGGATGAAGTACAACAGCACATGCTTTTTGATTTGTACATGTTATTTTCCTTATTTCTGTGTGAGTGCGTGTGCGTGCGTGTGCGTGTGATATGCTTTCTCTGTTGTCAGCACTCACACTCACTCTCACACGCTGTTTGGTCAGTTACTGTAAAGCAGCAGAATGACGTCACTGCATCCACTTTGTACAGAGATCTGTTATTAAAAACGTAAACCTCACACAGCTGCGGTCTGGTTTTGTGAAGGATGCGCGCCCGAGGCGTCAGGATACGCTCCAGACAGCAAACAGCGAAACTGCAGAGTCTCCCCGGCTCGGATGGACAGTGAACGCAGCACGATGCCCTGCTGAGTGGAGACGGAGACGGGGAGGCTGGATCAGTCTGGACCCTGCAGATCTGAACGGCTCAATAAGTTACACATTTTCAGACCTTGGTGGCCACAAAGTGAAACAGTTGCATTTAGTTTTTTTTTTTTAAGCAGACAGCAGGACACCCAAATGAAGATCCTGCAGCTGCAGTGTGTGACAAAAACCCAACATGCAATATAGTGAAATGACATTAAAAGACAAGAGTCCACTGCTGCGTGATGCAACTAAATAAATATTAATAATAATAATGCACATATCAGCGTGTGGTTGTATACAATGAGGTTTTCCCAGCTCAGCAGTTTATATTTCTTAAAGAATATGGCAGTGAGGATCTTCCAGCCTCATTGCTGTGACGTCACATCAGGTCCTGATGAATCTGAAGCAGGACAACGCTGAACTTTACTTTATTACAAACTTTCCTTATGTGTGTTTTGAAGCTGAGGTTTGAATCGATGTGTTAGTCCGTGATGACTTGTAGCCGCTCTGATGAAAACATCTGGTTTCACATTCATGTTGTTGGTTTGTTATTTTCCAAGAACATAAGACTGTTTTTGACAAGGAAAGTTGCAGATGTGATTTATGAGCCTCAGGTTGGTTCTAGTGACTATTTACTGTTTGATTATATATCTCCATAGCCAACACAGTTGATAGTTTTGTCATACATTTTAATGTAATTTAGCTTATAAATGTCATAGCCTGCACATTTGATAGTTTAATCTGCTTATTTATTTGCTTTACTTTTACATTTGGACATTTCATAGTCTGTACAATAATTACCACTACATTTCACACCCGTTACACTGACTTTTTAGTTTATTTGATGTTATATAACTGTACAGTTGCCTCTCTAATATCTGGATCTATAACATAAGCCTGCCTGTTGCCTGTCATGGCCACCGGAGGGCGCTACAATCAAACACGATCAGCTGCAGTATTTTTCTGGGTCTGCAGAGGAAGAAAGTGAACCCATTGTCCCAGTTCTTCTTGTACAGTCTCCTATAGAGACCTATGGATCGGCTGCACTGCTCCGACCTTCCGTCTCCTTCATGAAAAACAAACAAACAAAAGAAACATTGTTAACGAAACAAGAAGTTTAATTACTCCTCTTCTACGGAGGTAGACGAAGAATAAAGAAAAAACACAAAATCTTTAAGGGAAAAAATGAGAAGCACACATATAGATGACCTAAAACAAGCTTTGTGAGGCTTTAAAATATTTAAAATATATAAAGTATTTCAGGTCAGGGTTTAATCTTTTTCTTTAACCAAATAAAAACGAGTTTTTCAGGATTTGCATCCACAAATGTAAATCAGACCGAACCTGTTGGCCCCCATCCAGCTGGCGATGTAAACATGACGTAACATCGACGTAAGGCGGGGCTTGGCGTGAGCACGCAGCCTCCATGACGAAATAGTCAAGTCGTGAATTATCAGACTGACCGGAAACCGGAAAATAGATGAAATAAAAGCCTTCCAGGATGAGTTGACCTACTTTCACCGCTTGGCTCTTATTTCTCACCAGGTAATATATTTGTCACTAATCAGTAATGTATGAGGCAATTTATTCCGTCATATCTGCACTTTGTACCTTTTGATGTAATGCATTAAAGGTTTTGATGTGCGTTTATGATCATTACATAATTGTTGAGACCTTCTCCTCTTAGTCCCTGGCTTTGTTTGACATGCTGTGATTTTTGTTTCTAGAGCTTCAGTCTTTCGCTACTTAAACATTTCCTGTGCCTATGGCTGCAACACAAGCCCAAAGCATGATCATTCCACTCCTGTGCATAACAGCTGGGGAGAGGTTTAATTTCAATAACATTCTGCACCTCTTTTCTTTGAACCAAGCATCTCCCAGTGCACCCAGAATCATTAACTGTCTCCCAGTCTGTGGATTTATTTACAGCATGTTTTTGTTTCAAATAAAGTATTCTTAGTCTCGTAGACCTCAAAAGATATCAGATATCAGATATCTTAGTTCTTTTGGGCTGGCCAACCTTCCATATCAGTGTTCCACAATCTGCCCTGCTTGTTTTAGATTTTATTTTTATTTTTCTAACTGTTTTAACACACCTGGTTCAAATGAACCAGTCAGCATCTGCTTGTCATCTCGATTTGCACAAGATGCATCTATTTAAATCAGATAAACTGGAAGAGGGAAGCAAAAACCTGCAGGGCTGCGACCCCCTCCAGGATTAAGACTGGAAAAATGCTACAGACTAGTGTTTTAAAGTGCAGGGTTTTACAACCCTACTGGTGCCTGGTTGGAATGGTGGTTTTTATTTGGGGGTGTGAAGAGTCTGGGATCAAACGGATGGTTGGGAGGCCTGTCAAGCTGTGAAAAGGGAGTGATTGTGAAGGAAATTCAGGCTGAGAAAAACAAAGCCTGCGGCAGAATCTGCTGTGGTTTGAAATTCCACATTTGTTCCAGGACTTTTGCGGTACCCGTTGATGTGAAGGCTTTTATTTTGAAAGAGTGAGCGGAAGCAGCGTATTCTAGCAGTAGCTAACTTAACAACGCGCCGTGGTGGTTGATAGAGAGTGTTGTTTTGTGTCGGAATCAACAACAAAAACGAGGCAGAGTCGCTGATTTGCGTCCTGCTCAAACATGGAGAAAGACGACGAGAACATGGCGGTGAAGCGGTAAGACTCGTCTCGTGCACGCGTGCGTTAAACGGTTAAAACGTCGCGTATCTCGGGGCTGCGGAGCCACGCAGCCGCTGCAGCTGCTTTGACCGTTTGACACAGATTTCAACGGCTCGACTCACAGCCCGGTCATACATCTCTGCTCATCCCGCTGGCCTTTATCCGCACTGCCTTTCAGCCAGAGTCTCATTATAAACATGGAAACTGCTCCGCATTAGCATCTAGCTGATTTAGCTTTAATGAAGTACGTAATTAGCGGGGTGTCGTTCGGAGATGCGATTCCTGCTGTTTCTGTTGTTGTCGAAGTCGCCATTGTTCACGGTGATGGTCTCCTTGCTTCCTCACTTCAGACTCGTATTAATGTTAAAGGTTTCTTTTTTTCTTTTATTTACTATAAACAGCAGGGGTGTCTTGTTTAGTAACATTTCCTCGGAGCATGAGGTGAAAGGAGGAAGGCTTTAGTGGCTCAAGCACTTCTTCCTTTTTTGCTCTGAGGACATTTGAGAGCTGAAGGATGTGCTTGTTTCCGGAAAGGTTTTTAATTTAAATGTTTTTTTTTTTTTAATATCTGATGTGAAGGACAGTGTTTGCTCTGTCTGTAATCTCTCTGATCAGTCTCCAGACTGTAGTGGGTTAGATCTGACTAAAGGAGGGTGTGACTTCAGTCACCACTGTTTATTCTTTAGTGCACGCGCGCGCACACACATTTGTACTCTGTGTCAAACAAGCACACACACACAATCAGCAGTTTTATGAGTAATTGCAGATAGTGGTCACAGTCTGTTCTTTGAGGACATTGTGTCCAGTGAAGCTCCTCCTATGTGAATGGTTTTCTTTCTTGTTGTTGCCGTGTGTGTGTGTGTATGTGCATGTGCGTGTACACGACTGCATGAATGTGACAGGCTCTCATTGGTCTCAACATTACTGTCAGCTATCAAGTCTTCTGGCTGCTGTTTTCACACTTCCCCTTGCTGTGTTGTCACCACTTGATGCACTTTTAGAGACTTGTCACCCTTTTTTAAACACTCTTTTAATTCACAGAAATGCTTTTTTTTTTTTTTAAACTTGGGGCCTCAAATGTTCATTTAGAGCACACGTGTCAAACACAAGGCCCGCGGGCCAAATGTGGGCATTATTGGCTTAAATTTTAAACCAATAAGCTTACACCACTTTAAAGCGCATATTGACAATAAACTACATCTCCCATCATGCATTTCATTGTTACCCACAAAGATAACGGTAGCTATGAGCTAGATGATTTTTCAGAACTGATGGACTTCAGAAAAACCTTTACGAACTAACCCCGACATGTCGAAGAAAAGAGAAATTGATGCACAAGGGAATGTAGTGAACGACGGAAAAACAATTATAAGTTTGTATCTCAAGGTGAAATAACAGTATGTCGTTTGTGTTATGAGGCAGGTGTCAATCGTGAAAGAGTTTAATCTACGTTGGCATTTTGACAGCAAACACTGAGCTAAGTATGCTAAATTTAGCCTCCAAGAAAAACAAAAACAACGCTTCCGCTTCTGAAGGTAATGGATACTCTTACAACTGACTTCAATATAATAGTGACTTAAATATTTCAAACTTGAATACATAATAAATACAGAAACCGTTATTTAACAATATAATAAGGTGTAGTTTAATTTATTTTGATTTACATTGCATTTTGTTACATTCATGCTGTCAGTCTGGCCCTTGGAGGGCCACCATGATGCTGATGTGGCCCTCAGTGAAAATGAGTCTGACTCCTCCTGATTTAGAGCTTCAGCTCCTGGTTGCAGTCGTCATTCATTAGATGTGGTGGCATCTATTTACACCAGCTGTATGTTGCATGCTGGTTACCAGTTCGTGTGTCCAGTTCAGTCAGGCTACAGTTGAGTGCAATTAACTGAAAACGAAATGAAAGCCAGCATTCAGACCCTAGAACCAACGCACTAATTATTAATTCAATTTATAGTTTCGGTTGTTGGATATATTCAATACGTAACCATAAACAGTTGATCAATCTTCAACCTTCACTTATTTTAAAATCACAGAAATGTATTCTTTCATTTAAAAAAAATCCTATTTATAATATGTGAACATGTTTGCAGCAAAAAACAAATTGTGAAGTGATCACAACAACATTTAAGATGGGAAAATGGTGAACAGTGGTTTGAACAGGATCACAGCTCCTTACATTTTGTTTGTTTTGGCATCAGTTTTTATTTTTTGGGTTCTATCTTGGCTTCTTCCAGTACTTTATGGTCAAAACACAGGTCAGGAATTGAGAAGCGTGCACAGAGCGTGCATGTCGTCTTCAGTCCAGTTTGATGCAGGGATTAGCTCTCTGAGTGTTAGTCTGAGTTTATCCGAGTTCAGTTTAGCTCCATTTCACTCCAAGATGTTTACGTACATGTTAAAACTAAACCATGGTTTTAGTCAGCTAATGCAATAATTCAGTTTCTTTTTCTACTGTCGTGTAAACTGACTGCACATTTGCCTGATATTTGAGACAGAACAAATTATTATTCTGGCTAAAGCTGAAATTTGAAAATAGACTTATTAAGACAATGTCTTGGCCTTCTGCCTTTAATGTTTCATGTTGACAGCAATAACACAAGAGGTGTGAAAAAAAAATCGATTTGGCAATATATCACGATTTTCTGCAGCCCAATATAATATCGATTTTTCAGCTCCTAATATTGATTTTTTTTTTTTTTTACATTGGTTACAATGCTGTCAGTATGTTGTAATGGTTACTTAAATGTGCAAAAACACTAATAATAAACAATAAATAGGTTGTTTTGAAGCAAATAGTTTTGACTCAGTTTGTCCTCTGAATGATCAATATCATCTGATGAACATATACAGCAACTTGATTTTTCATCTCTACTTTTAATTTTGATATTAACTGGGTAGAATATCGCAATATATCATGGTATCACAATATTGTGACCCAAGTATCATGATACATATCATATTGCGAGGTCCTTGCCAATACTCACCCCTAAATAACACATTTGAATGTTTCAACAATATTAATAAGGGGCTGGAAAGCAACAAGCTACCAAGTGACTAGAGTAAGACCCTGGTTAGACCTGGTTTAGACCCGGTTTGGACCCGGTTCGGGTCCGGTTCAGCCCATCTATTAAAATGCGCCGTAGCAAATCCAGTCACAAGAGCCTGAGGCCCTTCCAGGATTTATTCAGATCTGATCCCTCACGATAGTGCTGGGCAATATGACGATATATATCGTGGGGACAATATAAAAGTGTGTATTGTGCCATTTCTCTTCTATCGTTTCTATCGTTTCTAACCTAATTTTATCAATTATTACAGCAAATATGTAATTAAACAACCTGCAATGATAAATTTGATAGAAACATATCTACTTCTACAAAGAAGCCTTTTATGTTTGCACTTTTATTCATGGTTAATGCCTTAAACAGAGTTCTCTTTAACCCTGATGTTTACTTTAGACACTTTATATTGGTTTGCAAACTTTGCACTACAAGGTTACAGATTTCAGAAAGTTGAAAAATAATTTGTGTTTATTTTTTATAGCTGAACTTCAGTGCAAAAATGTGTTTTTCCTCTCAGAAACTGTTGTGCACTTTAAAAAAAATGTGAAAGCTACTGTACCTCTGTACCTACCTGTTTTTGCTGCACTAAAATGTATGTTTGTGACAGTTCAGCTAAATGTCCTTTCAAAATAAAGCTGAAAACATACTTTATTATGGTATATCGTGATATATATCGTTATCGTGATATAAAATAGTCCATATCGTAATATATGATTTTTTCCATATCGCCCAGCACTACCTCACGACGGTTTGAAGGTGGCCTGGGACGCTTGGGTTCACGTTGTCTTAACTGATTTTCAGTTGCCTTTGCAAAAATGATGAGCTTATTTGCACGTGGAGCGGGAAGGTCAGGTCCAATCACACCAGGTGCATTTGAAGACGCATTTTAATGCCAGGTGTTAACGGGGTTATGATGCTAAACTCTTTCTGGGATGCTCCCTTACAGTAAATGCTGCAGAAGATTATTCACATTTGTTGCTTATTTCTCTGACCTTCTGGATTATTTTTTTTTGTTTCGGTGGAATATCTCCACCACCAAAAACCCAGAGTGAACACTGCAGACGTTCAGGTTCTGAAGCGCCCCCCCCCTTCAGCACATCTCAGGACCGTTTCAGGACTCGCCCTCATGATGACTGTGCATTGATAAAGGTCTGTTTGTGCTTTTGTTGTACACGAAGACAAGTCAGATCAAGTTGGCGACTGAGTTTTCTAGAGATGCTGAGCTTTGTTTAGCAAATTCTGTCCGTGTCCGTACACATGTTACATGTCGTGTACCATGTTTGTTGTAAAATGAACCGTCAGCTGTCATTCAAAGATAAAAACCAGATGTCAGGTGACAAACTGACATTTAAAGTAAAAGCACAAATGTAGATGAGCGACATTACAGCAGTGGGTCCTGTTAGAGTTTTACATTCCTGCTCTATGACAAAACCTTGAAAGGTTTAACTTTAACCCGTTTTCGTGGATTGCTTTGACTGAAGACCTAAAAACAGACGCATTCCTCCGACCTCGAGGCGCAATTAAAGAACCTGTTTGCGTGTTTTTCTCTGCTTTCGTCCCGTCGGGCGTCTCATGACCCTCTAAGTTCATCTCCTGACCCCTGGGAGGGGCCGTGACCCCGGCGCTGAAAAGGCAGAGAGCAAAAGCAACATTCCTCGTTGACCCCCCCGAAGGTTGTTTTCAGTTTGAATGATCCACGAGCGTGACTGAGGTCCACTTTTAGGATTCAGATGTATCGATTTGACCGTCGGCTTCCTGACGAGGGTTTTGTCACTTTCTGTTTTCCCCTCAAGACGCCAGACAACGAGACTCTGGAGTCGCAGCCTAACTGTGAGTGTGTGTTTGGGTTTGCATGGGTGTGTTCGCACGCCGGCGTGCATGTGCACGCTGTGGAACGGTCACCGAGCGTCTGTGCGCCGGATGTCGTGTGAGAATGCACACTGTTAGTTTACGCACGCTTTTTTCCTGTAAACAGAGTTTCCTGTCCGGAGTACGTGCAGCTCTGACGACTGTTATCTACGGCAGCCCGAGCTGTGGCGGCTTCACTGGCTGGTTGACATGTTCAAAACTGACGCCGGCGCAGGAACTGGGTTAACAATGTCCTGCATCTGGTCTTCAGGGGTTAATCAGTCATGTGAGCAGTTGAAGCATTTCAGACCGTCACAGTAGTGCTGGGCGGTATACCGGTTCATACTGAATACCGGTGTTTATTTTTCTTATGATATGAATTTTTCATATACCGTAATACCGGTGAGTTTGTACCGTAGCGTACACAACGTTGGGAACGCCGCGCGGCGGAACGTAAGTGCCGCAGAACATTCTTTGACAGGGGACTGTTTTGCAGTTGCACTGGAAGCACAACAACGGTGATGGCTGCAAACAGCGAAAATCCCGAAGTGGGAGCTCCAGAACGGCAACATGAGACTGAGGAACTTCTTCCTAAAAGAGGAGCCGTGTCTGTCGTGTGGAAGTTCTTTGGATTTAAAAAAGACGACGTCCAACAAACTACAATAATCTGCAAATGTTGCCGAGCTAAAGTTGTAGCCGCGGGAGGTAACACCAGGCTGGTGTTGCCTCCCGCGGCTACAATTTTAGAACGTTGTTTACATTGTTTAGTTAATGTTGATTTTTTACAAAATATGTTTTTTCAAGTTGTTTGCAAAATTTGAAAAATAAAAGGGTTCTGTATTTTAACTGCAACTATCATCCATTCTGATTCCTTCACTTAATTAGAATCACGAGTGTCATCTCTTTGTAAATACTATCATTTTGTGAGGCCATGCAAATCTGTATTAATACTAGTGTAGATATGAATGTTTTTCTACAATATTCACTCCTCGTGACAGTAAAATAGGTCATTCTAAGCCAATTTACTGCAGCAATTCCTCTCTAAATGATTAGAAAATGTGGTTAACACCCAGTTGTGCCTTCAAAAAAAAAAAATACCGTGATATACCGTGAAACCGATATAATTTTGAAAAATACCGTGATATAAATTTTTGGTCATACCGCCCACCACTACGTCACAGTGAAAATAAACAGTTAAAATGATCCAGAATGATCCAGAATGGGTTGTTCGTTTATGTATTTATTGTGCTGTGATGCACAAATGATGTCTGAATCCGTCTGTGCTGAAAGATGAACTCAGATTTCAGGCTCTGCTTCTTTTTTGGCTCTGAAAATGAGACTTATGAAGCGCAATGATCCAAGACGTACGTCCTGGCACGAAGCCCCTGCGAATGAAAACAGCCGTTCCCTCCGGAGGATAAACATTGCTGCGCATGTATTTTTAACAAGCGCCGATCAAACATCTCGTATTTGGCACGTTACATGTGGATTAGCTGTGCAAACGGGCCGTCATGTTGCAGGAGAGCTCAAACCGAGGGCGTGTCCTCGACTCGAGGAGGAACGGCATGTGCTGAAGACAGTTTGTACACAATGTAGTGACACACCTGGACGCCCCCCCCCCCCCGTAAAGAGTCCGCTCGTTTGTGTCGCGGTCAGATCCTCCTCTGGTCTTTTGAGGAAGTTTCCTCTTTTTCAGAGGCTCTCTCTGGACGTGTTTACTCACCGGCCGTTAATAAGGTCATGTGTGCTGCTGAAACACGCTACAAACACGTGAGCTGTCAGGGTTACCCGGTTCACGTGCCGGGGAATGTCATTCAGCAGGAACGTATAGGTGAAACCGAGCCGAGCTGCTCTAAATGGGGTCACTTATACAATGCAGTCCTGACATTCTGCCGCATGCACTTTCACCACGGCTAATAACACTAATTCACATGACCACGGCCGTGCACGTGGCAGCCACATGCGCCTTCAGTGAAAAACACGGTGTGCTCTGAGGCTGGAGCTGGGAATCGCATCCTGGAAAAGCAGCGGCGCTTCCTCACCAGCCGGGTGGAGTTTTTTACACATAAACACGGTGGTAAACGATTCAGATAGGGCTTGTGTACGTTCTGGTCCAGAAGCTCCAGAGACTGGGCGTTTCCACCAGGAACTCTGAAGTTAGGATCTCCCCTCCCCGTAAATACCAGCCACTCCAGCGTCCAGGAAGAACCGAGGAAATGTCTTGAATGGGGAGCTGGTAGTACTCAGCTGCAGACGTGCAGAGATGCCCAAATATAGCGTCGCCTTGGAGGACATTGTCCCAGAAGATCAGTATGTACAGAAGGAGGTACATGATCTGGGTAACGAACCGAGATGGTGCACAAACGATTAGGGGTGTGAATCTTTCACTCTCCGGTTTTTGGGGCCACGGTTCGATTTTTAAATTGATTTTCGGTTCAGGACAATTTAATTCATAATGATTTCTGATCAGGATCTACTCCCATCTGCAGGACAGAATGACAAATGGTAACATCAAAGTGTCTTTTTCCACATTTATTAAATTTTAAACATTTATCCATGCTTAGATGGAATTGTTGCAACTGTTACATAAAAGCAATATCACATACTGCTTCAGTAACAAAAACAAAAGTGCATCTTTATTAGGGGTGAGTATTGGCAAGGACCTCACAATACGATATGTATCGTGATACTTGGGTCATGATACAATATTATCACAATATCGGGATATATTGTGATATTCTACCCAGTTAATATCAAAATTAAAAGTAGAGATGGAAAATCAAGTTGCTGTATTTGTTCATCAGATGATATTGATCATTCAGAGGACAAATTGAGTCTAACTCAGGGGTGCCCAATTCCGGTCCTCGAGGGCCGCTGTCCTGCAGGTTTTGCATGTTTTCCTGCTTTAACACACCTGATCCTAATTAACGGCCATCATTATCTTGTCATCAAGGTCAGCACATGTCTGTTAATGACACAGTCACTTGTATCAGGGTGTGAAGACGGAGGGAGACATCTAAAACCTGCAGGACAGCGGCCCTCGAGGACCGGAATTGGGCACCCCTGGTCTAAACTATTTGCTTCAAAACGACCTATTTATTGTTTATTATTAGTGTTTTTACACATTTAAGTGAATGAATGAATTTTCCATTAAAAAAATCGATATTATACTGGGCCACTGAAAATCGTGATATTTTGTCAAATCGATTTTTTTTTTCACACCCCTAATCTTTATAAAAAAAATAGTGCAGTTAAACATGCTTCCTTTTAAATTCTGAGGAAAGTGCTTTTAAAACAGTGTGTGGTCCTTAACTGCTACTCTAAGTAGCTAGCTATGAAATAAGTTTGTAAAACATGGAGCAGCCACGTATCAGTTATGTAGTGAGCCTTGTTGCTCTTGACATCCATTACATCACATGTTAGTGCTACTGGTCGTTTTGGTTTGGGCTCTGGTGACCTTTCTTTTAGTCTCTTGGTAAAGCTGTGGCACAGCTGTCTCAGTGAAAATCTTACAGGACGGTATGGCGTACCTCGGCAACACGCAGATAAACCCTCGTTCTCCACACGGTGAGGCCGTAGATCGTTGGCGATGAAGCAGGCGATAGACCGAGTTTTTAAAAAAATTTTCCCTGCTCAGAGCTGGCAGAGAGCTTTGCGTATCAAAATGCGTAGTTACAAAATAGAGGCGGACTGCCAGCTGAGTTTTTTAAAAATTATTATTATTATTTTTTAAAATCGATTTTGAGACATTTTATTTTGATTCTGAATCATAGCAAATGAGAATCGCGATTCTTATGCGAATCGAGTTTTTGGCACACCCCTACACACCAATACACCAAAACAAAAAAAAACAGACAACCCTCAGATCCATGCCGAAACCATAACTAGTGCTGGGCGATATGGAAAAAAACATATATCACGATATGGACTATTTTATATCACGATAACGATATATATCACGATATACCATAATAAAGTATGTTTTCTCTGAAAAGTTTGACAAAAATTTCATTGCTTACTTTTCAACTTTATTTTGAAAGGACATTTAAGCTGAACTGTCACAAACATACATTTTAGTGCAGCAAAAACAGGTAGGTACAGAGGTACAGTAGCTTTCACATTTTTTTTTAAAGTGCACAATAGTTTCTGAGAGGAAAAACACATTTTTGCACTGAAGTTCAGCTATAAAAAATAAACACAAATTATTTTTCAACTTTCTGAAATCTGTAACCTTGTAGTGCAAAGTTTGCAAACCAATATAAAATGTCTAAAGTGAACATCAGGGTTGAAGAGAACTCTGTTTAAGGCATTAACCATGAATAAAAGTGCAAACATAAAAGGCTACTTTGTAGAAGTAGATATGATTCTATCAAATTTATCACTGCAGGTTATTTAATTACAAATTTGCTGTAATAATTGATAAAATTAGATTAGAAACGATAGAAACGATAGAAGAGAAATGGCACGATATACACTTTTATATTGTCCCCACGATATATATTGTCATATTGCCCAGCACTAACCATAACCATACGAAGATAAAAATAAATTTTACTGCCAATAAATACTGGAACAGAGATGGATTATTTACTTCTTTAGCAAAAGTCACACTTGACTGATATTCACAGCTCCAGGGCAGAAGATGATGGATGTGTTTGAAGACCATCGTCCCCGTCGGTCTCCATGAAACATTTTAAAAACAACATGCAAATGCAACATTCATTTAGTTTCACACCACTGATGATGACTGATGATCTAATGATCGTCGGAGCCTCGTCACAACAACAGGACAGTCAGGGAAATGGACAGAAAGCATTGATGGAACAGTGGTTTCTCCAAATGAACATTTATGACAAATGTTTAGGATTATTCCTGGAGAGGCAGATGTGTTTTAATGCTGTTGGATTATAAATGATTTAATTAATATAAAGATGTGTAAAATTCTGCATAATGTCCTGGAAGGTGTGAATAATCTCCACATTGATATTTCTCCCTGAAATGAATCCTCGTTCACATCGTTGCACTGATTTCTGTGAGAGAGTCGTCCACCAACGTGGAGAAGTCCATCTGGCTCCATATAGGCGAAGAAAAGCAGGTCAAGTATGCACTTCCCTCCCACACAGACGGTGTGTACGTAGTACGTATGTATATACGGGCGGGTGGGTGTAATCTGAGCCACAGTAGTTCACTGGGTTCACAGCTTTCATGGTGAAGCCCATCCCCCCCTCTGGAAGCTCAGCGTGGCTTTTCTGCAGAGAGCTGTGTGTTTGTGTGTTTGTGCCTGAATCCAACTAGAGGAGGAGGAAGAGGAGGAAGAGGAGGGGGGGGGGGAGCAGGCCCTCCACTCTGTCACAAGTTAGAAAACCTACTGGTATTTTTCCACTGGTTCAACAAAAAGATGTTTTCCTCCTTCACATGGAGGTGGGTGCGGCAGATGGACTGAACATCCACAAAGAACGACTTCAGACACCTGAAAGAAACGGATCTTTCATCACATTTCATCATGAATCATCATTCATCGTGCAGTTAAAAAAAAAAAAAAAAAAAAGACGAATAATGAAATGATCTTGCAGTAACTACAGATAGACTTTCGTGTCGCTGCAGTGATCGGTGTGTGTTGTAGCTGCTTCAGCTCTGCCCGGCTCTTAAATACTCAAATGACTTCTGGTGACAATAATCCTGATATGAAAAGATGACACCGTTGAGAACACGTGATTACAGGCAGAGCGACGGCCAGGCTGGTAGCAGGAACGCTGGTGGAGGACCGTTGTGGGTATGACAGTTAAAACCGTGTTCGTCTGGGGATGTTCACGCGTGTTCTGCAGTCTTACTCGGTTTAAAGAGAGTCTCATGACCGGTCCGGGGTGGGTCATCACATCAGGCCTTTCTTCCAAAACCCCCGTGTCCCACCTTTTAAAGCTTGCAAGCAGCAATTTGCACTGTTTAAATAAATGAAACTATTTTTTTTCTCAACAAATCTTTTATTCATTTTGTCCAGCATTTGCAAGCTGCCTGTCAGCCATATAATGTGTAATTGATGCTTTCAGTTCAATTAATTCAAACAAAGTCATTGGAACACTCACAAGATGTCACCAAAATCACTTTGGCCCTTTAAAAGCTTTAAGAAAATGATGTAAATGTATTGTAAGATGAATATCGATATATATATCGTACCGTGAGCCGAATATCGTGTATAAGGCTGTAGCGATACACTAATCTCGCGATACGATACGATACATTTGGCTCACGATACGATATTATATCGATATTTTTCTAACAATACATTTACATCATTTTCTGAAAGATTTTAATGGGACAAAGTGATTTTGGTGACATCTTGTAAGTGTTCCAATTTGTTTGAATTAGTGCTGGGCGGTATGACCAAAAATTTATATCAGTGTATTTTTTTAAATTATATCGGTTTCACGGTATATCACGGTATTTTTTTTTGAAGGCAGAACTGGGTGTTAACCACATTTTCTAATCATTTAGAGGAATTGCTGCAGTAAATTGGCTTAGAATGACCTATTTTACTGTCACGAGGAGTGAATATTATAGAAAATATCATATCTACACTCGTATTAATACAGGTTTGCATGGCCTCACAAAATGATACTATTTACAAAGAGGTGGCACTCGTTATTCTAATTAAGTGAAGGAATCAGAATGCATGATAGTTGCAGTTTAAATACAGAACCCTTTTATTTTTCACATTTTGCAAACAACTTGAAAAAACATATTTTGTAAAAAAAATCAACATTAACTAAACAATGTAAACAACGTTCTAAAATTGTAGCCACGGGAGGCAACACCAGCCTGGTGTTGCCTCCCGCGGCTACAACTTTAGCTCGGCAACATTTGCAGATTATTGTAGTTTGTTGGACGTCGTCTTTTTTAAATCCAAAGAACTTCCACGTGGCTCCTCGTTTAGGAAGAAGTTCCTCAGTCTCATGTTGCCGTTCTGGAGCTCCCACTTTGGGATTTTCGCTGTTTGCAGCCATCACCGTTGTTGTGCTTCCAGTGCAACTGCAAAACAGTCCCCTGTCAAACAATGTTCTGCGGTACTTACGTTCCGCCGTGCGGCGTTCCCAACGTTGTGTACACTACAGTACATACTCACCGGTATTACGGTATATGAAAAATTCATATCATAAGAAAAATAAACACCGGTATTCGGTATGAACCGGTATACCGCCCAGCACTAGTTTGAATTAACTGAACTGAAAGGTAGGTGACTGCAGACAGCATCGCAGAGAGGAGAGAAAGGAGGCCTCTGATTGGTCAATTCTACATCCACGTCATTGAAGAAATGAGGAAGTACCCACATCTGTACGATTCTGGTTCTCCACACCACAAAGACAGCACATATTCTAGTAATTCATGGAGGGAGATAGCGATGAATGTGGGTCTGGATACGGCCGAGACAGTGAGGAAGTGGAAAAACGCAAGAGATACGTTTAGTATGTTTAGCCAGTTCGTGATTTTCCCTCTCCGTTGTGGCGTTGAATAACAGCGCAGTCGCGCTTCAAAACTGAGCATAAATCAAAAGTAACTGCAGCATACCGGCGACAAGATAACTGCGACACGTTGCCGCGAGAGTAAACACAGCCCTTAAAGCCGGCGTTTTCCACCACTGAATACGGTCTCCAATCCTGATAAATAAAGTTTGGCTCACTCTCAGTTAGCATTACCTTGTCCGGGTGGTGACGTTTCAGGTGGGCTCGCCTCACAGGTTGGTGGTATTTCCAGAGTACTTCACGTTTGTGTGACACAGCTTGGAAACCATCATACTTTTGTCTAAATCTTCGCTTTCCTTTTTCTTTTTCAACCCGAACTGCTCCCACACATCTGCTTTTAAGCACGCAGACGCTGCGTTTATACTCGCCGCCATCCTCCTGACTGGCTCAGATCTAGCTGGAAGAGTAAGAAGCTTCTGGATAACCTGTTAGAAACGCTCTACAGCGACACTAGTGGCTGGAGGACTAAATGGCACTTTGCAGGAAGGAGCACCCGTGCGAGACACGGGGGTTTTGAAGGGAGCTTAGAATATCGATACCCGCGGCTGAAATATCGATACTCTTTGGGAAATAAAATATCGATATATATTGCAGAATCGATAAAATCGCCCAGCCCTAATCGTTAGGGATGCACGATAACTGTTTTTTAAAACCGATACCGATAACCGATAACTTTAAGCTCCTAATGGCCGATACCGATAACCGATAACACACACATATACCTGGGGGGACGGAAAGATCATTACATCAATACTATGAACAAAATCAAAAATAGTTTTGACTTTTTACATGAACAGATATTTATTTTTTCCAATGAAAAACTATTGTCAAACCTCTCAAACATTTTCTTAAATCTATCAAACAAACCTATTTGATATCTCACATCAACTTAAATAAGGTTCATTACTGACTGATATAAAAAAATAAAGGCTCCTTGAACTGATGGAAATACATGCATCAGAATTACAAACTGAAAAAGATTAACATTTAAAGGATTTTGGCTTGTGGTTCTATTTAAATAAATACCTTTAATTAAAGTAAATGAGGTTCAGTAGTTTTTATTTTTAATCTCATGGAAGCTTTAGATGAGAGGAATGAGGGAGAGGAGACGGGAGGAGAGGCTGCTGCTTGGCTTGCGCATGTTAGCATTAGCTTCCGTTAGCGCGATTTCAAAACTCCATGGAAGTGATTGTTATGTTGTAGGTGACCGATCGGGTTTTACGTATTAAAGCTTGTGCTTCCCTCCTCGTAGAATTCACTCGGAGGATTCGTCACAAATAACCACCAAACTATCTTCTTCTGAAACTTTAACGAAGTTCCGCTACGCCATATTTGTTGTGATCAGCACAATGCATGCTGCATTCAGGGCCGTCGGACAGGGGGTAAAAGTTACACAGCCTTGGGGGGGCCAATGGCAGAGGGGGGCCCACGGGAAGCTAAGGGGGAAAAAATTATATATTGAATATATTAGTTAATACCAAAACTAAATTTCATGACAGATATTGATCGTAATGCAAACTTGGTGGGCCCTATATTAAATGGCATATTGTTGTAATCCAAAAACCTTAAGTCTGTGGTGGTGAGGGGGGGGGGGGCCCACCAGGACCTCCTTTGTAGGGGCCCAGAATTTGGTGCTACGGCCCTGGCTGCATTCAAGGTGTAACATAAATTCCGACGTTTCCTCGTTTGCTAGTATTATTTCAGCCTTTTCTATTTTTTCTTTTTTTATGTGTAACATGTGGGAAAACCCTGTGAATATCAATTAAAGTCCGCAACTACCAAAATTATGACTGAGTTAATGAGTTGTTTTCTGGCATGAGGGGGTATTCTTGATTTTCCTTATTTAGTATTCGTTTTTCTGATTATGCCGACGTTACTTGAACATAACATTCACTGCCGGTCATTCAAGGCTCAGAGGGAGCGAGGCACTGCTGTGTTGACAAAAATATATGTTATCGGGGCTATTCGTCGTGATATCGGACCTATCGGGATGACGTCATAATTTCCTGTTATCTGCCCGATAGTTAGCGGCCCGATAGTTATCGTGCACCCCTACTAATCATGTATCGTATTGTATACCGAGATTAGTGTATCGCTACAGCCCTACTGGATACCACGTCTGAAATCATGAGTCTCCAGGTCAAACACCTCCAAATGATATCTGGGAACATCTCAGACAGTTTCGAGGTCTGGTTCGCTCTATAACATCACTGTCACCACAGCAGTTGTGTCCTTCTCATTTTCTTCAGTGGTGTCTGATTTAAACTAGTGTCATGTGACTGCATCAGAAGACTTTTATTCATCCAGATTTATTCTTTCAACCCAAAAACACAAGCGTGCCTGCAGGGGTTTAACAGTAACGCAGTAACCCTCAGAGGAACTTAAAACACCTCCAAATGTTGCACGCAAAGCAGCAGTGTCATTTTAATACAGACAAATCGATGACTAATGTGTAGATAAACGGTACGTTTTCAATCTTTAAACCGTCCTGATGTGAACTGGTTGCGTCCAGCAGGTCAGAGGCATGTGTAGGGTTTCTTCTGTTGAAAACAAAGTGGACTCTTCTGGCGGTTAATCTTGTTAGACCGGTCTAAAAACTGCTCAGATTAGTGTGATGCCCATCACCAACCCCCAAGGTAGCTCTGAACTCCGTTTCTATGGCAACGCAAGCTGCAAAGATGGAGAAAAACACGACTTAAAGAGTTCACAGTTAATTCAAAGCTTCTGAGGGAGGTTTGCTCCGATCGAATACCAACTCCATGTTTGCTTGTTCTTTAAGTTGAGCGACTGAGCATTACTTTATTGTTTTCTCACAACAAAAGCAGCATGTTTAAACAAGTATTTCTAAGTTGGTTACACCGAGTGGAACAAGGCAGTTAAATAACTTTTCTTTGCCAGCAGTCGTGCGCTGTGACAGAACCGGAGTCACGTCCAGGAACAACAGTCCCTCCTTGGAGTCAAAGAGACACTTTATCCTGCCGTACTGGACCAGTTTACATCCCAGACGCTCTCAGATAACTGAAGTAGCTCGTTACTTTCAGAGTCAGCTGCCAGCTGTCTCTGAGAAGTAAAAGTTCCAAATCTCGGCTCTCTAGCGGTTTCATGCAGGTCGCTGTGATCGGTAAACATAGACGGCAGCGCGTTACTGCTGGTATTCAGTGGCCTCGAGCCAATAACCACTGCAGAGTTATTTTCGGCAGCGTTGGATGTTAAACATTTCCCCAGAGTAGCGTAAAGCCTCGTTAGTCACCAACCCGTCTTAGAAATGAACAAACGGAGGTCAGTGTGTCGATGGCGCTCGTATACGAGGACGAGGAGACTTTAGAGGAGTTTTAACTGCAGACGGACTGATCCTCCATGTAAACGTATTATCTGGAGAGCTCCGTCAAACGTTGTTACATCAGAGTCCTCATCCCTGAAGAAGAAAAAGCTTTAAAAGATTCAATGAAATAAGTCAGTTAGGGTCAAAGATGTTGTTTTTTTGTTTTTTTTTTTGATAATCCCTTAAATTCCTTTGACTTGAAACTCACATTTGGTACACACTGTACAGGAAAATTCAGAAAAAAAAAGTCTCATGTGTAGGAATCTCATCCAAGATGATGTTTGAACTGTGGAGGATCACGGCTGACTGTTACAGCGGTGATCAGTTCCTGATGTTGGACCAGAAACCTGCTGCATAACGATGGACCGGAACCTTCTTTCATGTTCCCATATTTATGACATCTAACAGAAGCAGAAGACATTTTACCAACCAGTGTGTGTGTGTGTGTGTGTGTGTGTGTGTTTGTGTGTGTGTGAGGGCGGCCTCATGGCCTTTAACTAAAACAGGAGAGAAAAAATGAAAAGCTCAGTGTTTGTGGCGGCGTGATGTCGTAACACCACGTTAGCCGTTTGAGACGGGAGAACAAGGGCGGTTCAACTTTGGGTTGTTTTTTGGATCAGTGTTCGACTCTTATATAACCACACAGGTCAGAGGATTATCTCTATATTTTTGCAACATGCACGGTTGAGTAAGCACGAGCAGGATGCTGAACTGTCTCTGTAAATAATTCCCTCCCGTGACTCCGGCAGTCGGATTCATGATGTCGGATCACATTGTGTCCTGGACTCTGAGCCGATGACCCCTTCAACTTATCTGGGCTCAAGCCGGGCCTCTCTTTTGTTGTGATCGCCTCACCCTTGCTGTGCTGCTTCTTTAATGTTTTCTGAGTTATGCTGGGTATGCAGGTGGTTTCTAGAAGACGTCCTTTCAGAAGCTCACGTTTCTAATCTGCTCCAGTGATGGTTTCAAAACGCAGCTTCAGTACGAACGTGAGAGAAACGATCTCGTCGTTTTGTCTCATCAGGGGAATCGACAGTGGACCGAGCAGAGGGGGCCGGCCTGAGGGAGGCGTCAGGGTAGTGGGAAGGAGGGGAATCTGGAAGTTTCCCAGCAGCTGAAATGGGAAACATTGTGTTCTCTGTGGTTTGGGACATTTCTCCCAGTTTTTACCGCCAGCTCTGATCCCTCTTTATAAGCGTGCAGCCGTGTTTACACAGTTGAACTCTGCAGTTCAGGACATCGTGTCTCTTTCTGCCCAGATTTTATTACAGGTCCAAACCCAACTCCCTAAAACTCCCAGACTGCCTTTGCAGCTCTGAACGTTTGTAGATCTTCATGCTGGAGGAGAATATCAGTTTGTTTTAGTTCTTTGGTTGCAGATGTGACTTTTTCATTTGTAAAGCTGCATGCGGTGCTCACGCTGACAAAAATAAGAGATGCAACTTTAATTTTGCATTTAGGAAAAACTAGGAAACAATGTAGGTGTTTCTTCTTCATTCACCTTATTACTGGATGTATTTCTGCATGAGACCCAGTGATGGTTGTGAGACAAGAGGATGATAATCTTTATTTTGATTGTCCAGCAGTTCTACATTCCTTCAAACATCTTTTTTTAATCCATCTTGTAACAGACGCTATATAAATAAAATTGAATTGAATTGAATTGAATTGAATCTTCCCTCCTGTCCTCTTTCCAACCTCCCTTCCTCCTGGATCCCTCGTGTCCTGACGCTCCCTCTTCTTCCTCCTCCTCCTCCTCCTCCTCCTCCTGCAGGACCAGTTCGGAGCAGAGAAAGCTGCGCTCTCGTGATGCGGCCAGATGTCGGCGAAGTCAGGAGACGGAGGTGTTTTACGAGCTCGCCCGTACTCTGCCGCTCCCGCGCAGAGTCTGCACCCACCTGGACAAGGCCGGCATCATGAGGGTGACCCTCAGCTTCCTGCGGATGCAGCAGCTCCTGAGACCCGGTAAGAAGAGGAACCAGGAAAACTCGAACACTGATGCTAAAGTCACAGCGGTGATGTGAATTACACTCAGGGCTTCAGCTATGATTAGAAATGCTGAATAAGAAAAGATGGAAGTCGTCCAGTCTTTCTTTTTTTTATTAGCTTTTAAGGATTTGAATATGAATGCAAGTATGTTGAAAAGCAGATTTATACTACATTTGTAGAAAAGGAGAGAAAGATGCAGCTTTTTTCAGTTAGCTCCTCTAACTTTAAAGTATTAAGAGCCATCAGCTGTTTCTGACTAAAAGTGTTGGTTTGCCACCGGATCTCCTCCTGGAGCTGCTGCCCCGTCAACATGTTTACATCCACAGTCCAGTTGAGCTTTGGTTGTAGCGCCACTAACTTATTTAACCGGTCTGCTGTTCCCGTCCCGGTACGCCAGTGCAGGAGGGGGAGGGGGGATCATTTTACTCACCAAAGTATCTGTGACTCGACGACAGGTGTCTATACGATCGCTTTCAGCTTGTTTATGTTGGACTTTCTCCCAGTTATTCTGTTATGTCACACTTTAACATGAGTGTGTATCTGGTGACGGGCGAGTAACAGGCTGAGCAGCGGTATAGATCTGTACATTTTGTACACTTCATTGTTTTTCCCCAACCAGGTTGTCAGACTAACTTTGAGAAACTCTCCTCAGCATGAACTTGGACCAACACGCTTGGAGATAGTTTAAGAAACCGACCCGATGAAAGTCTCACAGAGCAAGAAGGGAGATGCTCTAACTGGCCTGTTTTTCCTCCGACAGATGAAGACGATAAGGTAGAAGAAGACGGCAAGGAGGAGAAAGATGAAGATCCCATGGACGCTTTCTATCCTCAGGCGCTTGGCTGGTTTCATCATGGTGATGACTGAGGAGGGCGACATGATCTTCCTGACGGAAAACGTCAGCAAACACATTGGCATCACGCAGGTACGGCGTTGCTCCCGGTTTCTTTAATCAGAGACGGTCACTAGAGCTGAGCAATTTTATCGATTCTGCGATATATATCGATATTTTATTTCCCCAGAGAGTATCGATATTCTAAGCTTCTTTCAAAACCCCCACCTGTCCCACCTTTAAAAGCTTGCAAGCAACAACTTGCACTGTTTAAATAAATAAAACTGCTTTTCTCACAAATATTTTATTCATTTTGTCCAGCATTTGCAAGCTGCCTGTCAGCCATATAATGTGTAATTGATGCTTTCAGTTCAATTAATTCAAACAAAGTCATTGGGACACTCACAAGATGTCACCAAAATCACTTTGTCCCTTTAAAATCTTTCGGAAAATGATGCAAATGTATTTTAAGATGAATATCGATATATATCACATCATGAGCCAAATATCGTGTATCGTATCGTGAGATTAGTGTATCACTACAGCCCTGACGGTCACCCTCCGAGCCACTATGGGATGAATTCTCTGTAACTTGAGGATGATGGAGGAACCTTCCCTTAAATGTATTCTTGGCTCAGTTTGCCTCCAGGTTTATGTTTAAAACACAGAGAGGTTACAGCAACAGAAATATGCCATTTCTGCCAATTTAATGATTAAATGCAGCAGCAATTAGATTCAGTTCAATCAGAGCGCCTCTCCAGATGTACTCGGATGTAGTTTTACGCCATCTGAGCGCAGCTGAAACACTCTGATTGGAGGAAGAAAGAAGAAGTGACTCTGCAGAGAAAATCACAGCCTGTAAACCTTTAACCAAAGACCAGCTGCTCAGATTATCTGTGTGTGCAAAAAAGACATACCACAAATATTATCCTTCAAGTTTTAGTGATTGACAGTTTTTTTTTTCCTCTGTTAATTGTCCTCCACAGCTGGAGTTGCTGGGTCAGAGTATTTACGACTTCGTTCATCCCTGTGATCAGGAGGAGCTCAGAGACCTGCTGACTCCACGTCCAGGTCAGACACAACGTCGCCACCACCACAGAAGAAGAAGATGCCTTTAAGGAGTTCTCTCAAAAGTTCATCTTGTCGTTTTCAGGAATGAGTAAGAAGTCTATGGCGGAGCTGCCGAGCGAGAGGAACTTCTTCCTGAGGATGAAGAGCACGCTGACCAGCAGGGGGCGCACCGTCAACATCAAGTCTGCCACCTGGAAGGTGCGGTGTTACTTGTAACTTTGCACAACGACACACAAACTCGCCGCAGTGAAACGACCGTTCAGTTCAGCCGGTTAAAGCGCTCGATTGTACTTGCACCCGGGTTATTATAGTTTTGGATTTTCCATTAGTTTTAGTTTTTATTTAGTTTTTAGTTTAGTTTTTCAAAATTAGCTAGTTTTAATTCGTTTTTAGAGCAGTTTTGCTAGTTTTTATTCGTTTTTGTTTTGAAATACTTAGTTTTAGTTTAGTTTTTATTAGTTTCAGTGTTAGTTTTAGTTTTATTTTGTAAATTAGGGTTGTAATTTTGGTTCGAGTGAAGTACTGAACTTTTTGAAGGCTATCCAATCACATAGTCGTGTTTACATTCTGGTCTCAATAAACATATTTATCAATGCATCTTCCCTCTTGTGGTGTTCCTGCGTATTTACTGACCAGCAGCTATCTGGTCTCCGTGGAAACAGTCCATTATAGTTACTGTTTTCTCTCCGTTCCTTCCCAACGCTGACTGGCCTGCAGCTGTAGCTTCTCTTTCCAGGGGGCTAGCTTAGGCTAGCTTTATCCAGCTAGTCTTGGTTAGCCTTCTTTCCAGGGGGCTAGCTTATCCAGCTAGTCTTGGTTAGCCTTCTTTTCAGGGGGCTAGCTTAGGCTAGCTTATCCAGCTAGTCTTGGTTAGCCTTCTTGTGTGAGATTTTCAAATGGACTTTCAGATTCGTGGGTTTTTTTCTCCTTCAGAAGTATTCCACACATTGTATCACCTGCTTCTACAACAAGGCACTTATTTTTATCGTTAACACAGTCATAGTCAAAAAAAATCCCAAATAGGACCGAGACGCTTTCTCCCAACTTTTGCTGCAGCCATCAGTGCTGATCACTTTTTTTTTTTTTTTTTTTTTTGCGGTTGTTGTTGTTGTACGGCGGAGCGAAGTTAATAGATTTCAAACGTTTTATGAGAAAAAATTATTATATTATTATAGTTAATTTTAGTTTGTTTTATAAACACATAATACAGTTTCAGTTAATTATTGTTTTTTTAAAAAAATCGTTTTTATTTTATTTCAGTTAACGAAAATGTTTTTTTCAATTCTAGTTTTTCGTTATTTAGTTCGTTTTCATTAACGATAATAACCTTGATTTGCACCTGAAGATTAATCCCAAACCGAGGACCAGCCGAGGTGTTCCAGCTCCAGAGTGGTAAAACCACAACTGGAGCTCATAAAAGTAGAGCCACACACAGAGACACGTGTGACTGAAGTCCACTCTGAGCGTCTCCGGCCATGTTGACCAAACACTGCTGTTTCAACACATCGTGCACGCTCTCACATGCAGCTCTGCTTGTGTTCATATCAGATGTTGTTTTCTTTACTTGGTTAAAAGTTCTGGAAGGACTGAATTTCTTTCAGCAGATATTTGCTGGTTTTCAAAGTTGAGACTCAGGAATGAAAAAAAAAAAAACAGTAGTGGCAGATCTGTTTATTTTCATTCACTCATTCAGAGTTTGTTTTTTTTTTTTTTTGCTTTTGTGTTGTAGCCAACTTTTATCGACATGACCAGTTTTGTTTTTTCTGTAACATTGTTTCCACCGAGTCCAGCTGACGGTTCAGCTCACGTTAGGAAAGTTAAAACTCTAAAGTAGGAGCAGCTCTGGACTAAAACCAGCACATTTCCAGTCACAAAACGTAGGAGAACTCGCTCCAGCGATGCAGTTGAACTATAAAACTGTTCCTGCCATCTGGAGGAGCGTTTTACGGTTGCTGATAACTGCCTGTGGTGCAAGAAGACTGCTCACAAGATCTGATGGCTCGTGTTTTCTGAGTGGATTTTTATGTGAAACCATCAAATCACAAATTTCAAGAAGACTGAAAAAGGATTTTTCCAGTAATTCTTTAAATGAAGATGTCAGGTTACGAGTATGAAGACAAAATAAACAGCCAGAAATGGAAATGAGATGCGTCATCGTTCCCTTTTAAGAGTCACACACCGTGAAGAGTGTGAGAATGAAAAGGTATTGCACGTCATGCGTCAGTGAAGCCTTCGGCCAATCAGGACGGAGTCGTGTTGACGCAGAAAAGGTTCCCAGCCGTCGAGGCCAGAGGAGAGCAACCGTGACCCCGACCTTTCCTGACCCCAGCCGGCTCGCTCCCACCAGTTTAATTTCTCCAGCCCCAGCAAAAAAAAAAATCTAACCAGCGTGTGTTTCTTGGAGTATTGAAGCGCTGCATCAAGTTAAACATTTCTGTTATTTTAGAGCATTTTTAGAAGAGCATCCTTAAAGAGACAGTAGCTGCATGGATGACAGAAGGTCATGAGATCTGCAGTAGTAATATACAGTTATAGCAAAAAGATTTTAGCTTCATGACATGGAGACCTCTTCATAAAGGGCACAAATAAAACGTTGGGCTTCAGGTGACGAGCGCGCAGACAGCAGGAAGTGATGCAAGAAGTAGCTGCGTTTTTGTTTGCGGCACATTCAGACCGGAGGATGAGGCAGAAGTAAGGAAACGTATCCACAGCAGATCAGCAGAAAAGAGCAGCCACAGTTGCAGTAAACACTTCATGAGATTAACGGCTCCAGTCACACATCGTCTCACTAATCCAGAGGTTTAGTGTAGAAGAATCTGGAGCCGCTCTCCCGCCTGTCTGAAAAACAAACCTTTGACATTTGGGTTGTTGGGTTATTGTTGAGATCACAACACAGCAGACCGTCGAAGTGTGAACACCCGTCTTCCTTTCCGCTTAAGACAAAATCCAACCGCCATCAGACCCGACGCTGCTCAGGCTGTTTGGGTATTTTATCCTCGGGGTGTGGGAGTTTTTAAATCTAGGAGTGGTTGGTTTGAGGTGCCTCAGCTTCATACGTCATACAGCTCCTGGATAACCACGACCTTCTTCCTCTTTTTCCCCTCCAGGTGCTCCACTGCACAGGTCACATCCGTCCGTTCGGCGACTGCACGGCGATGACGCTGCTGTGCGAGCCCATCCCTCACCCGTCCAGCGTGGAGTTCCCTCTGGACACCTGCACCTTCCTCAGCCGCCACAGCATGGACCTGCGCTTCACGCACTGCGAGGGCAGGTGAGACGGGGGCGTGGCCTCCCAGCAGCGGTTAGAGATGTGGGGGAGCTCGTTGGATTTCCGATCACTCTGAGATTTTTCCCGTCTGTTTTCAGGGTTACGGAACTGACCGGCTATCAGCCCGACGATCTGATTGGACGTTCGGCCCACGAGTTTTATCACGCACTCGACTCTGATCACATCAAGAAGAGCCTGCACACGCGTGAGTTTTGGTCTCCGCGGGTTGAACCAGGAAAAGGAACGTTAATGCAGTCTCAAAACTATGAGCTGTTCAGACTTGTGCCGGCAGTGTTATATTTATTCAGAAGTAAAACCACTTGGTTTGAAGTGAAAACACGAGTCACTGGACAGGATTTTGTCAAAGCTGCTCCTCTGATCTGCTTCTCTGTCCGTTCTCCCGCCCTGTGCAGTGCTGTCCAAAGGTCAGGTGACCACCAGCCACTACCGCTTCCTGGCGAACAACGGCGGGTTCGTCTGGGCGGAGACTCAGGCGACCGTCCTGTACAGCAACAAGACCTCTCAGCCCGAAGCCATCGTCTGCCTCAACTTCATCCTCAGGTGCTTTAAAAGGACGCGTCAGAGCTCTGGCACAGAATCGCGCTGCTGTTTTTAGACCTGTAGAAGGAGGAACGAGGTGAACAGAGGTGATGCAACGTGCTAAATGTATTTATTTTTCCTCTGCAGTGCTGTGGAGCAGCCAGACGTGGTGTTCTCCGTCGAGCAGACCCGCTGCAAACGTTTGCCTAAAACCGAGCCCCTCTCACCGGACACCCGTAAGCCCGACGGCGTCTCTGACGGCAGTGACGGTGAAGATGTGGATCTCGGTGGCTCCGCGCAGCTCTTCCTGAAGCTGAAGGAGAAGCCGGACGGGCTTCTTCAGCTGGCTCCTGCGGCCGGAGACACGATTGTGCTGCTGACAGGTGAGGCAGGTGAGGCGTTTTTAAAACGTAAGGCGTTGAAGCAAAGCACAAGTCCAAGTGTCGAGCGGACCGTCTCCTCATCTCCGTCAGGTCCCGTCGAGCTGTCATTCTCCAGCTCCTTCAGTCCGGACTCTGTGCCGGACCACCCTCAGGATCTGTGCTCCCCACAGCTGAGGCAGCTTCTCTCCCCCATCTTCGACACAGTCACTCCCTCCGCCTCCCCAGCCTCGTCTCCTGAGCCGCCGCTGGTAACTACAAACACCAAAATCTCCTAAAAGTTCTGCGCGACCTCAGTCGGCCTCCACTTTAACGTTTGTTCTTTCTTGGTCTCAGTGTGCCGCTGAGGAGGAGGCGATGGATATCTCAGAGGTGGAGAAGTTCTTCGCTTCCTGTCCAGACGATGCTCAGAAGAAAAAACAAACACTGGAGGTAAAAGTCAAATCTGTGTCAGACAGACTCACAAGTTCTGAACATCTTCTTCTTTTCAACTGGAAAAAAATAAAATATTAAAAGTAGTCGCTTTCTGTGTTTTCTCAGGACATGGAGGAGATGGACCTGGACATGCTGGCTCCTTACATCTCCATGGACGATGACTTCCAGCTGACTTTCCTCAGTTCTTTGCCCGAGGACGCCAACAAACCTCCGTCCTCTCCATCTGAAAGATCTGCTGGGAAATTTGCAGTGGCAATGAGCAGGAAACGGTGAGACTACTTCCCCGTGTGTTTCAGTTCAAAGTCGCAGCAGAGCAGAAATAAATCTGTATTCTTGAGTTTGTCACGTCACAGAAAAATGTGTCACCAAACACGAACAGTCAAAGTACATCCAAACAGGTTTTAAACATTGGACATGTCAAATTAGAGGAGGACAAACTGAGCTTGAGCCTTTTATAGCTTCTTCTTTCAGTATTTTCTGAACATGATCAACTGCAGAACATGATTGATAAGCAGCCGTCATGAAACTTTCCGGTTGTCACAGAAACATCGTTTAACACAGGGGTCTCCAATCTCAGTCCAGGAGGACCGGTGTCCTGCAGGTTTTAGATGTTTCCCTCCTTCTTCACACCCTGATACAAGTGGCTGTGTCATTAACAGACATGTGCTGACCTTGATGACAAGATGATGACGGACATTAATTAGGATCAGCTGTGTTAAAGCAGGGAAAATGTAAAACCAGCAGGACAGCGGCCCTCTAGGACTGAGGTTGGAGACCCCTGGTTTAACAACTTCTGCACCAACACATGAACTGTGAGGGTTTCCACCATCAGCTAAGACTCTCTGTGCACACTAGAAGACTGCTGGCAGATTATTTAATGCAGTGATTCTCAACCCTGGTCCTTGTGACCCCCTATCCAGCAGGTTTTAGATGTTTCCCAGCTTCAACACACCTGATTTTAATTAATGGTCATTATCAGGTTGTCCTCAAAGTCTGAACAAGTCTGTTGATGACACAGCCACTTGTATCACGGTGTGAAGAAGAAGGGGAAACATCTAAAACCTGCTGGATAGTGTGCCTCGAGGACCAGGGTTGAAAATCACTGATTTAATGAATAAGAACTAAAGCAAACCTGACATTTGACCTGAAGGTGGTGCCAATGAGCACTGGTGGCCCTGTCAGTACTCAGTTACAGAACACCAGTTTTACCTTCTTTGAAATGTTGAGTGGACAAACGGCTCAAGGGACCAACGTGATCTGCATGACTGACAGCCGTCATCTCTCTCGTTCAGGACTCACGTCTCTGACCAAGAAACGCTGCCTCAGCTGAAGCTCCAGGAGAAGAGACAGAAACCAAGTTCTTCCTCAATAGAAGAGGAACTTCTTCTCAGCCACAAACTGCTGGTGAGTGCAGGGGGAGGAAGAGGAAGCTCTTCCATCACCAAACAGAACAAGAGCTGTCTGAAAGACACCGGTGTTTAACGGGTCCAGCCCTCTACCAAAACATCAACCTGAAACACGCGGTACCTGCACGGTCGGTCCTGCTTCGGTGGCAGATCTAGAGTGAAACTGGATCTGACCCTGAATGAAGAACCTGAGCCACGCCACACCTGCAGAGAAACTTGCAGACAACATGACCTCTTTGGTGAAGGTTTAAAAAAAAGAAAAAAGTTTCATTTGACTGCATACAGTTACACATGTATCATTAGAATAATTTGATTTGATATTTAGCCCTTAAGTAAACTCAGCGTAGAGATGTAAAACCTCAGGCATGTTCAGGGTGTTTTACCTGTTACGTTAAACTCTGTTCAGGGCTGCCTGGAGGACACCGACCAATCAGATCTGATCCTGGACCCGGGCCTGGGGGTCCGCAGTCAGCTGCTCACAGACAGGGACCCTGTGTTAGGAGGCATACAGGGTCTGTGTGATACTGCAGGTGAGACCAACACACCTACAAATGTCCCTGAATGCATCTTCAGTCCTCAGGGTTTCAGATGAGAAATGTGTGAACACTCACAGATCAGACCGAAGTAAAAACAGTAAAGCTCTGTGCAGTCAGGTCGTTGGGTGCCCTCTAGTGGCTGTATCAGACACCCACGCCTCAGGTTGTTTGTTTTTTTTCCTCTTTCCCTTTAAAATAAACGGTACTCATGCACCAGCAAGATGAAGACCCCTGATCTCATGTCCCAGATTGTACATCCTTGATTTAAATGGTAGCAGGGATTTAATCAACCGCTCATGTTTTAAATCCCTCCAACTACAGACAGCAGGAGAGGAATAGACAGAGTGAAAGAAGTCAAGGTTACATGCAAATTAAATTCAGATGTCCTTGAAACGTACCATGTGGTACAACTGCATCAGCCATTGATCATGTGGCTGTATTTGTTCATACCTGTCAGGTTAACGTTAACATGTACAGTGGGATTATTGCATGTCGCCCGTTTTTACGAAGATTAATTCCTGAAACTCGAGCAGGGAAAAAAGGAAAAGGGAGAGGAGACAAGGAAGCAGAAATGAGACGGCATGTTTGCTTCATTTTACATCATCATATGTGCACATCGCATTCATTTTTAGGACCTGCTGCTGAATTTGAGGGTTTATGCCAGATGAGCATTAAAAACTGCTTAAAAGCATGTGCAGTTATTAACTCTAATTTAAGATGCCTCCTTAAAAAAAAAAAACCCACACACGCATTTTCATGAAGGACATGACAACACAGTTTAAGTTCTGAAATGAGTTGATCACATTTTAGTTGAAATGTAATGCCGTTATATGATGGAAACCCTGCTGACATCAGATTTTCAGCGGTGAAAGTCTTAACACCGTCTGTTCTGTGCGTCTCCTGCAGCTCTGATGAGGGACATCTTCGTCCCTCGTGCAGCCGACCTCTCTCCACCTCTCTCCCCCATGACCTGAAGCAGACCACGGTCGGCTCGACCTCCGTGCCCCGAGCGAAGAACGTCAACGCCGGATCTTTCTGCAAACGCAGCAACCTTAAGCGCACACGTACAAAAAAAACAAAAACAAACAAAAAAAAAAAAAACACAAACATATACGCACAAAAATGTCCACTCGCACACGTCGAGTATCCATGCTGTAAAACGTTTGGAGCCGTTGCTTGTAGCCGAACCAGGACGATCTCGAATGTTGGGTTTTCCTTCATCCGACTCACTGTGAAACAAGAGCTAGCGCGCGGCGGCGCCCGTCACCAGGCGCCGCCCGCAGCCACGTCTTCATCACGCACACTTCATCAGCGATCCAATGAGAGAAAATCATCCATGAACTCCGTCTGTTTGACAGAAACGGCGGGTGGTGCTAACTTTTCTCCGAGCAGACAGGTCTGATCATGTGGGAGGCTTCAACAGTGAGCTGAATATTAAACCTATTTCTCAGTGCAGCTAAAATCAAATGTCTCATGTGAACTGTTTTTGTTTTTTGTTTTTTTTTTTCTTCAAGAACAGCCTGCACATGACCATCCCCCCCCCCCCCCCCCCCCCCCCCCCCCCCCCACCCCCCCCCCCCCCCCCCCCCCCCCCCCCCCCCCCCCCCCCATATGTACAACAGTTGTTTTCAATCCGTCTACAAACAGAATCAATCTTACTGCCGTTTTGTGTTCTTTTCCAGATTTCACCAAAAAAAAGAAAAAAAAAAACAAACTTGCGATTATCAGTGGCATCGTTAATCTCAGTGGCATGTTTTTAAATGACTTTTTATACACTTGTGATAGCCCTTTTTCAAAAGGGTCACCACTTTTCTGCGAGTCACACCCGGGTGTTTGTTGTGATCTTCCTGAGGTGCCGGTGGGCGGGGCTTACCTGACACTCCCTATAAGCTAATGCAACGCCAACAATCAGAGAAGTTTAGTCAATTGGCTTTTTTCCCCCCCAAACAACCAACACGACTGTGAACGTCTCCTCAGCGGGACATCCGCCCATCAAAAGATTAAATGCAGTTTGATTTGTCCTTTTATTATTATAACTTGAAGTATATATATATTGACTAACCTGCTTTACTGAAGCCATTATTAGCCAAACAAAGCGTAGTCTCAGCATGTTTATGCTCGTTAGAAACGTGATTAAACACTAGTATTTTAGCTTTTTTTTTTTTCCTTCCTTCCTTTTAAGTTTGAATTTTAAAACTTGTAACAAATTGTACCTCAGATTAATGAGCTGAACGTAGATGTGTTTCAACTGCGGTGTGTTTGAAATATTGTGACATCGTGGAGAATCGTTTTTGTTCGATTAGTTATTTTGAACAAAAATTATATATATATATATATATTTTTTAAAACCCTCAAACCTCAAACCACTAATCCAGAAAAGTGCAAATGAACCAATATTGGTGCAGAACTGCCGGTTTCTTTCACTCGTGCTCGCTCTTCCAGAGCACCGTGCCTTCTCTTCGTCCAGCTAAAAACATCAAAGGTTTTGTCTCAATCCTGTTTATACTGTTACCTTCACACAGATTCTGCTCCAAACGTCCCAGTGAGGGTTGAATGATGTTTTATTTTTACTGTAATCCTGTATGTACTCTTCAACTAAATAAAAGCCGTTGAAGCAAAAGTGGAAGCTGCCGTGTTTCTGTTCGGGGAAACGCACATATACACCCATCTATGTGCACTACAGCTGAGCGATTTTATCTATTCTGCAATATATATCGATATTTTATTTCCCCGGAGAGTATTGATTTTTCAGCCGTGGGTATCGATATTCTAAGCTCCTTTCAAAACCCCCGTGTCCCACCTTTAAAAGCTTGCAAGCAACAATTTGCACTGTTTAAATAAATGAAACTATTTTTCTCAACAAATCTTTTATTCATTTTGTCCAGCATTTGCAAGCTGCCTGTCAGCCATATAATGTGTAATTGATGCTTTCAGTTCAATTAATTCAAACAAAGTCATTGGAACACTCACAAGATGTCACCTAAATCACTTTGTCCCTTTAAAATCTTTCGGAAGATGATGTAAATGTATTGTAAGATGAATATTGATATATATCGTATCGTATCATACACAAAGCAAACAGCAGCTTGAACTGACAGCCTTCTGGATGGAAGGTGAAGTGTCTTGAAGAACACAGATTCAGTTGCCTTGATTCAAACCTTCGTGACTGTGAAATAAGATTTTAGTATATCTTACTTTAGCAGTAATGTATACAGCGTGAAAAGTGCAAAATGAATTTAATCTCCAAGTTGTATACAAGATCAAAGAAGGTCATTGACTCACTTCACAGAGTGAAAGGATGCTCAAAATTGACAACTGGTCAGTAAGAAAAATCAGTTTTTAAACCATCACATGAACAACATCAGGACCTTGAGATAAGGTCTTCAGACGCCTGTGTTTTAAAATCTAAGAGACTCGATGGAGCCAGATTTGATAATCAGGAGCGATGGCCCTCAACAAGCCAGAAGAGGACAAGTCACGGAGTTAAGAATCAGCATTATATAATAAGGTCATGTTGACCCCAAAACGCAGTTTTTACACAACAGTCCCCCCTTTTTGTTTTTGCTACCCGATTTTCTTTGTGCGTATGACAAGCTTATCTAGATCACAACAGTAGAGCACGCGGTTCCCCACCTGAAGGGGGCACAGCCCACAACTGTGAGCTAAAAAGGAGATAATGAAGCGCAGTTTTTTATTGTGACCCCTCCAGCGGCCAAACTACCCGCCCCCACTGTGTACGATTGGTTGGATCAGACTGGAATTGGTTGCTCGAAGTGATTGAATTTTGAATTTTTTAGTTTAATTTGAATTGCGAGATCCCCGAAAACAAGAGGAACAGCAAAAGAGCTCTTGGAGAGGTCCACACCAGCAGGTTGAAGCTAACCGGCAGTAGATCAGTGACATGAGGTGGAAGAAGAGCATCCTAGAGAGGCAGAGATAACTTCGAGAGATAACTTCAGCGTAAAACTGTGAAGGTTTCCAATATCATCGTGTGACATAAAAAAATCATAAAGATTCATGTCATCTAGCAAAATCTACGTGCATAAGACGAGGCCAGAGATCAGTGCTGGTGTGACTGCTTTAAAAACAGGAATGCTTGAAGAAATCACCGTCTAAGAAACCAGTCGGCCGTGTCGTCCACAAGTCCAGGTTAAAGCTCTGCCGAGCAAAGAAGAAGCCGTATGCTAGCAAAATTCAAACATCTCAAATCCTACATCAGAGGTTAACGTTCCTCTCCTACAACTCTTGCAGCCCGTCTCCTCAGTTCTGACATAAACACCTGCAGGTACCTGTTTTAGTGTAGATATCTAACTACAGAGACAATTTAAAAAAAAATTGAATTAACAGAAAGATGAGGAGTTAAAGGAGGTTTGTCGGTCATTTTTGAGGCCATCATCGTTATCGTTATCCAATTTGCGTCTCACAGGTTTTTTTTTATAGGCTGCTGCTACCTGTAAAACACATGTCAAACACATGGCCCGCGGGCCAAATGTGGTCCACCACGTCAGTTGTATGTGGCCCTCGAGAGCTTGGACATTTTTGGCTTAAATTTTAAACCAATATTTTAAGACTTAAAATAAGCTTACACCACTTTGAAAGCACCTATTGACAATAAACTACATCTCCCATCATGCATTTCATTGTTACCCACAACGATAATGGTAGCTATGAGCAAGACGATTTTTCAGAACTGAAGAAAAACCTCTACAAACTAACCCCAACATGTCCAAGAAAAGAAAAATTGATGCACAAGTTTCATGAATGATGGGAAAACAATTACAAGTTTGTATCTCAAGGTGAAATAACAGTATGTCTTTTGTGTTATGAGGCTGGTGTCAATCGTGAAAGATCTTTAATCTACGTCGGCATTTTGACAGCAAACACGGAGCTAAGTATGCTAAATTTAGCCTGCAAGAAAAACAAAGAACCGTTTCCGTTTCTGAAACCAAGGTAATGGATACTCTTACAACAACAAACCCTGAGTTTAATATAATAATGACTTAAATATTTGAAATTTGAATACAAAATAAATACAGAAACAGTTATTTAACAATATAATAAGGTGTAGTTTAATTTATTTTGATTTTCATTGCATTTTGTTACATTCATGCCGTCAATCTGGCCCTTGGAGGGCAACCATGATGCTGATGTGGCCCTCAGTGAAAATGAGTCTGACTCCCCTGCTGTAAAAGATTAATCTTAATATGTCTCTGGTTAAACTGAGGAATTGGATAGCCCAAGTGTTACACGTTTCACTTCCGTCTCATGAATAATCACATCACCCTTCAGATGTGTCTCAGTCCGTCTGGTAATCTTGTGAACTTGCCTTTTTAAAACCTCCCAGCAGCCTCATTGAAACCTCAGATAGTTAAGGTCAGTGTGAGATGGACAGCAGGCGACTCTACATATAATTAAATAGTTAGCTGGCACCATCAGTACAAAACCCTTCAAGTTTAAGTGTAACTAATGTCATTTACCAAAGTTTAAAATACAGATTTGGGCTCGTGGTGAATCTTTAAAAGGTTGAGCCATCCGGTGGTTTATAAAAGGTTAATGTTAAATCCAAAACATCCAGCGCTGAAATGCGAACCAATAAATCATCTACAGCAAAAATACTACATGACTTCACATTTCTGGAGATGAAGCTAGCTGAGTACGGGAAAATTTTCCAAGATGGAAGCTGAGGAGGAAGGTTACTATTCTTGTGCGACTGCTGCACAAAGAAAAGGAAGCAGCGACGTTCGGCCCGTCGCTGTTCCTCTTCTTACCCCCGAGGGGTGAAGAAGACAACAGTCTTGGAGTAACATAACTAGAAACAGACCGCTTCGTCTGTGAAGTCCACCCCCTCGTTTGCACAACCTGCTCTGTTGTCACACGGCGGCTGCTCAAAGGAGACGTTTTGCAACGAGGCAGGGTGAGAAGGGGAATCCTCAGGGTCACATTTCGCCATTTCTGGTTAAAGCGACGCGTCTTCTGTGATTTTGGACTTGTGCAAGTCGCTCGTTACGTTCCAGCACACGATGACAGACGCCGAACCCTCGGCTGTCACGAGGCAGATGAGCCAATGATTTCTCAAAACGTTACAGAAAGAAAAGTCCACAATTAAGCGTGAAGCTTTAGGCTTAAGATTCCCCAATTTTTCTCTACTTTACAATGTTTTCTCACATTAACATGTTTGCAATCCAACAGATACACACTTGTTTATATGACCTTATGGGGACGCGTCCTTGAACCGTAACCCTCAGAAACCCACAGTTTCCCTCCCATGACACTATCAACACCCTACCCATGTGCACAGAAACATGATCTGATGTTTGTTTTGACCGTCCTCCTCCAGCCGTTGGTCTCTACCATCTCAACTGACTGCTTACAGTAAACTGTCATGACTTTGCGAGCCATTCCTGAATCATTATCCAGCTTCTGCTTTTGGTCAAGCTAATCAAAGAACTCACTCCTAACCCTCATCACCACCATCACATGTCAGTACATCGTTTTTCAACCTGTAACTGATGCAAACATGTGACACTGGTATCGATTCTGTTTATACTCCGAAACACCACCTCTGGGTTAATATTTAGATACACGTGAAATGAAGATTGTCATCTCAGGCACTGAGCTTTAACTAATTAATATCCCCCAGTCAACTGTGGTGATGGGGAATGTTTGTCTGAGGCCGGTTTCAGACTACATGACCTTCAGGGTCAGTGATGACGTAATCGGGAGTCTTGAGATCACTTTGTTGTTCACACTACGTGACTAAATCCAGACAGACTACATGACCTGACGCCCACTCACCAGACTGATCTCTAAAAACCACATTTTGTGAAACAAAATGAGAGAAATGAGGCATGATCACGCGCAAGACACGAACCGATCTTTTGAATATAGCCAGAGGGAGGAAATAAACTCTATCCTATGATTTTCTCAAACCGGTGCCCTTAGTGGGCTCTCAGACCACACTGACGAGCCAGTTTTAGATGAGTTGGTGGGAAATGACAGTCAGCAGTTGCCACTTAATCATTATGTGTGAACGACTCCCAATATCCAGAGCTGTCAGTGTAATCCCTACGAGGTGAAATCACCTTGAGAAAGGGAATCGTAAAGATGAAATTCAGGAACCAGAGGAGAACCATAACGCCATACGAGCAGGAAGCTACTTTTACATTCAGATTTTTTTTTTTAACTCACCCTCCAACCTCTTTGTAGCACAATCTCTGCTACCCACGTACGCCAATCCTTTCCTTCATACACCATCTTTAACTTTTTTGTTTGTGTTCTGAAAAAAAAAAATCTAATTTGTAGCTCAGTTGGTAGAGCGGGTCGTCCAGTCACTGGAAGGTTGGTGGTTCGATCCCGGCTCCAACTGTCCACATGCCAAAGTGTCCTTGGGTGAGACACTGAACCCCAACTTGCCCCCAGTGGGTCTGGCAGCTGCCACCCACTGGTGAATGAGAGGCCATTGTAAACTGCTTTGAGGGCACCTTGGTGCGGATAAAGCTTTTACCATCTCTTGTTTTGGATGTGGCTACGTCTCATTTCCTCACTTGACAAAGTACGTTAGCGTGTTTTTGGTGACCAGGGGTCCGGTCCAGGAAGCAGGTTATCTAGAAACTACGAGTCTGTTGAACCTGAACTCAGGTAAACAGAAATTTCCTGTTTCACAAAGCGAGGCAACTTAGCTCCGAGCGAGAGGTAACCCATACTCCGATACCGTGGTAGCAAAGCATCAACTACCATGTTACCATGGTAACAGACTCGGTCGGGAACAGGTTTTCTTCAACACTCGTCTCCTCTCCTTCATGATGAAATGGATTCAGTTTCATCAAACAGACAATCAATCATGTAACAAACATTTTTGAAACGTCTGAACGATGACGTGTCGCACTTGTGTTGGTAAAGTATATTGAGGAATAAATATTAAATATTTTATATTTATACAGTTTTTCCTGCAGAGTAACATAACTTATACGTGATCTTATCCTTCCGTGGATCTCAAATTAGATGAGATTAGATCTGCTTTATTTATCCCCCAAGGGGGAAATTCAACAATCTCATCAGCTTATCAATAACATAATCGATAATAAGTTAAACAGAATGGAAAAAAATTAAAAAGAAGAATTATGAAGTCTAATTGCTGGAGGAACAAAAGACCCCCTAAATCTCTCTGAGACGAGAACTACTGCTCCTTTGATCCTCAGATGTGTTATAAAGAGGATGGTCCAGATTGTTCAGGATTATTCACCACATCCTCCATGAATCCATCCTGACCCCCATCACAGAATTAGTGTTCTTCACGATCTTATCCAGCCTCCTTGCCTGCTTCGTTCATAAACTTCCTCCCCAGCAGACTGCAGCAAAGAACAAAGCACCTGCCACCACAGAGTGATAAAACATCTTCAGTTTCTTATAGCAGATGTTTAGAGATCTGAGCTTCCTTAAGAAGAAGAGGTGGCTCCGCCCCTTTTTGTAGAGAGCGTCTGTGTTAAGGGATCAGTCCAACTTGTTATCCAGGTGTACACCTAGACATTTATAAGCCGGACAACCACCCATTTCTGGAGCTCCAAGCCCCCACCCTGAAGTGGGGGCTTGGAGCTCCAGAAATCCAATATCATTTCCGTTATCTTTGAGTTGTTTGGTATGAGGGAGTTATCATGACTCCAGTCACTGAAGGCTTTTATCAGATCCCTGACCATTCCAGATACACGCCACAATAGCAGTGTCATCCCAGTATTTCTGGATGTGGCAGGACTCAGAGTTGTATTTAAAGTCCGCTGTGTACAATGTGAACAGGAGTGGAGCCAGAACAGTGCCTTGTGGAGCCCCCGTGCTGCTCATTAATGTCCCCAAACAGAAAGGCAGTTCCCCAACCTGACAAATTGTGGCCTTTCTGTCAGGTAATCTGTGATCCAGGAAACAAAGGAAGGGTCCACTCCAATCTCTGTGAACTTGTCTTTGAGTAAATATCACTATCGTCGGCTCATACTTTTACAACGGAGATGCTGAATATGGACGATTAGACAGTAATAGAGAGAACACCGGACGCTTTAGAGTACAGAACAGAGTGCAACAGAAGAGACCAAATCCAGAGTGAACAGAAGAAACCAGCCTTGCTCTCGAGTGTATCCTGATTCCACTTCTGTGGGGAAGGAAAACTTCCTTTAGGATCACCCAGAGTTCCTGGATGAACTAACTGCACCCACATTCCCACTGAAGCTCCTTGAATATTTTTTCTCCTTTTGTTAATGTTGGCAAAATGTTATTAAAGTGAGTACAACTGAGCTCGTTATTTCTCTGAAATATGTTTTTAATACCTTGTTTTTTCCTCTCTTTTCAACCAAATATTTAAAATTATGCGTTCACTCGTTCTGTAATTTCTCCCACATCAACCATCTTTCCTTCACTGAATTAGAGCTTTTATTGGAGGATCTCTTCTGAAACCAAACACTCAGTTTCTTAACTCTGAGTTAGTTTTTTTTTAAACTCAGAGTTTGTTGAACCTCGTTTCTGAAACACGCCCCAGATGGGGGACCTAGTTGTGGTCAGATCAGTCATTCATGGCGATCACATAATGTGAACAGTAAAAAGACTTCAGGACTCCCAGTTTAAAGATGGCAAGTATCCATTATGGTGTAATTTGAACATCCCATGAATCTGTTGACTCTGAAAGTCATCTGAAACCAGTTTGAGGCGGGGGGGGACCAGTCAGGTGAAACCTGAAGCTCAACACCATGACAACACAGGACTGCCTTCAGAAATCCTCCCAGAGCGCTGCAGAGTGTTGGAAAAGTCCACAACATGATCAAAATATACTTTAACGCCACCAAGTGCAGTTGTAGCATTGGCATTTTGTGATAAAATGAAAGCGTAAAAGGCATAAACTACAAATAAACAAATTGTAAGCATGTTTCCTACTTTAGTAGCACCTAAAAACTATAGTAGAGAACATTTAGATAAAGGGTACTGCCCCATAAATACACAAACATTTTTAGGGAACTGGAAACAACTATGCTTCTAATTCTTTTAAAATAAAATACATCTTTGGTGCCCGATTGATGTACTATTCTTCCATTTCTCACTATTGTTTGGAGACCAAGAGACAGGAGGAGGTGACGGAGGTGACGGAGGTGACAGTGATGAGCATTGATAGGACACAGAACAAGCACATCAGGTGTGACCTGGAGGTTGAGATGGCTCGGACACGTAAGGTAGAGGGTCAGGGAGCACGTTGGTGGGAGGATAATGGAGATGTGGCTGGCAGACAGGAGAAGAAAGAGGAAGAGGATGAGCAGCTTGTTTGGTTCGGCAGAGCGAAGATGGAAACAAGTGATCCGCTGTAGCGACACCAAAAAGGGGAAAGCAGACAGATGGTGTGCTTTATGTATTTTTTACTCATATGTTCGGTGATAAAGATAATAAAATGTGCATGAGGTGGGTTAAAACTAAATGGACTTTTTAAAGTTTCAAGAAAAAAAAAGTCAAGTTTATGCTGCCTCAAAATGGCCCATTTGAGGTCAACGAGAGCAGCGGCCTCCGACCTTTTTCTAACTGCGATCTGGTCAATGCTTGACAATTTTACCCTGGACCGTTACTTCCTCGTTACTCATTACATTGCGGCAATAGCATAACATGAGTATAACATCAAAGTCTCTGGTAACATCCTCTGTACCCATTAAATAAATAACCACATAAAAAAAAAAAAATTCACGCAGTTAACATCTTTATTTTTTTTGGAAGTCGTCGGCTGTTCTTTCTCTTCACAAGGAAACTTTCCAAACACATCTGTTTCTTACTCATTTTGCTAGCTGGGTTAAATTTTGCCGCTCAAGTGACCGAGACGTAATCGAAAGAAACCGGTGATTTTTTTTAAATAAAAGATTATTCAAGGCTCATATAATAAATAAAACTTTAAAAACTAATTTTTTTCACGCGTGACCAACTGATCCACGGCCCGCCAAGGGTTTTTAGTTGATCTTAAAACTACTGTTTTTAATATATGAAGTTCAAAATTAGTGTCCAAAAATAAAGCACTTTCTGTACGTTACTGAAGTCTGCAGAGTGGAGTTAAATTAAATTAATAGAGCAATTTCCTTTCCCTCCTGGGCAGAGCAGAAACCCGGCAGAAATAAAATGAGTCCATCGAAACACACAGGAGTGTAGAAAGAGTCAGAACTGCATGTACGGGTCAGTAACTACGTCAGTCACTGCAACATTTGGGGAAAATCAAGTGTTCATAAATCTCAGAGGGTGTTTTCTCGGAGAGCACGTTCTTGCTCAACTGTTCTGCTGTGAGCGAGGACGCCGTTTCTCAACCGGTTTCGTCTAAATCAACACTCTCAGAGGGTGATCATTAACTCCGCTGCTGACGGTTGTTGTGGCGTATCTACTGACCTGCATCAGGGCCAAGAAAAACACCAGGAGACAGTCACCTGAGATAATCATCGTCTTCAGGCAGACCTCTGCCGTTTCAACACCTGCTGAGCTAAAACCTGCAGGTGTGAAGTGCAGCGCAGGTGACTAAGGGTGTGAAAAAATGGATTTGGCAATATATCGTGATTTTTGGCCGCCCAATATAATAGATTTTTTTAGGAAAAAATTTACAGTGGTTACAATGTCAGTATGTTGTAATGGTTACTTAAATGTGCAAAAACACTAATAATAAACAGTAAATAGGTTGTTTTGAAGCAAATAGTTTTGACTCAATTTGTCCTCTGAATGATCAATATCATCTGATGAACATATACAGCAACTTGGTTTTTCATCTCTACTTTTAATTTTGATATTAACTGGGTAGAGTATTGCAATATATCACGATAATATATCGTGACCCAAGTATCATGATACATATCGTATTGCGAGGTCCTTGCCAATACTCACCCTTACAGGTGACACCAGTTCACTTTGATCAAATCACAAACTGAGACGAGATGTCACAGAAACACTTCAGCATTTATTTATATTATTCTGTGCAATAATACGACATACAATCATCTGAAAATATTACAATCCATATTATTATTATTATTATTATGTTTGCTGGCACAAAAATCAAACATTGAATACATTCATGGTCTGAAGACATCAGGCACGAAGAGTGATGAAGAGGAGCCCTGAAAGTGTGGCAAGGACACAGAGATGGTGATGATTTGGTCCCAAATCACTTCGTTTTCTTTTGTTGTTGTTTTTTTTTTTATTTTGGCAGAGGCTGTGCAACAGAAACTTGGCTGATTATTTTAATAAAAGCAGCGTCCAGTCTGCTGATTTACTGACTGGAATCCTGTAATTCAGTAAATAAAAGAGCCTTTCAGCTGTAGAGTCACTTCAGTTATCACTCGGCACTGACTGAACACAAGATTAAACCATTTTATTTCTATATATTCTTCCTGTTCACACACATAAAATTATTATATATATATATATATATAAATTTAATCAACATCACAACAACTTGATGTGACAAGTTTGTGCAGCGTGCCGGCTTCAGATCTGCAGCCTGACGCATCAGTCTGATGAGTGAAACCCACGGGTTTCTGACGGCTCCGCGGACGAAGCCTTGATGGACCCCGTCACTGACGGGACGGATGGACGACGTCTCCAGAACGGCACTGAAAACACACACACACGCACCTTTACATCACCGCCGTCCTGCAAAAACCTCCGGGTGACTTTAAAAGAAAATAAAGCTCTCAAAAACACTTTCAAAAAGGATTAGAATTCATCACGTTAAAAACAAGCCAGTATTTGGTTCGGAGGTTTTTCGGCGGACAGCAGAGACGTTCGTCCCCTCAGCAACATTCACGCTTTACAGTCGACATCTCACTGATGGATGTACTTCATTCAGCCCCGGATCTCTGCGATCGTAGCTTGTCAGCTTCATCTAAAATAGCATATGACAGGTCCTGATGCTGGTGAGCTGCAGCCAACCAGGAAAGTGCAGGCAGTACAGGAGTCGGCCGTCGGTCTCTGCAACGCTGCAGATCATCAGCCGACGCAATCGTGCTTCCGTAATTACGGCTTCAGTCGCTCGTGAGCGCCGCAGCCCATCAGTCAAGTGTCCTTGTCGTCTGTGACGCGGACGTGTAGCTGCAGGACCTCCCTGCCGCTCACTGGGGGGGAGGACTGGACCTCCTCGTAGGGGGGTGGGGGGCTGTCGGGGCTTTGGTTGGACAGGAGGGGCCGCTGGCTGCCGTCCGGCAGGGACGGCGGCCGGCGGCTGGACGCCTCCTCGGCCAGCAGGAGCTGCGTGGGGCCGGGAGCCGAGCAGGAGGGGAGGCGCTGCCCCCAGCTGCCGTACACCGCCTCCTCGTAGGAGGGGAGGGACACAGGAGGCCCGTCCACCATCAGGTCCAGCTGGTCTGAGGAGCGGCGGCTGAAACAGAGAGAAGGGCGTCATTAAAGATCAGTAAGTCCAGGGGATTTAAAGTTTTTTTTCCTGATTAAAAGAGCTTTTCCAGTCACTCTGTGGAAGCACATCTTTACCTTTGTGAGTGACAGGGGTAGAGGCGGGACTTGACCACCAGGCAGGCGGTGGTGGTGAGCAGGAAGATGGACACGCCCACCGCGGTCGTGGCCATGCTGGGCATCGACTCGTTCGCACCGTTGTCAGACCTCATGTTGGGGCCGTCTGAGGAGAAGAAGGTCGAACATCAGAGACTGTCCACCGACCGCTGTTGGTTCCAGCTTCACAAATGTTTCACGCAAGCGTCGTTTGTTTCATATACACTTAGACGATAATATCGGCACCTAGATGATAAAATCGGTACTAGACGATATCATCAGCAGTTAGATGATAATATCGGCACTAGACGATAATATCGGCATTTAATTGATATTATCAGCATCTAGACGATATTATTGTCACTTAGGTGATAATATCGGCACCTGGATGATGTTATTGTCACCTAGACAAAAATATCATCACCTAGATGATAATATCGGCACTAGACGATAATATTGGCACCTAGATATTATCGGTATCTAGATGATAATATCGGCACCAAGACGATATTATCGTCACCTGGTCGATATTATCGGCATCTAGATGATATTATCGTCACCTAGTCGACATTATTGTCACCTAGACAAAAATATCGTCACCTAGGTGATAATATCGGCACCTAGACAATATCATCAGCGATAATATTGGCATTTAATTGATATTATCAGCAACTAGATGATATTTTTGCCTCTTTTTACTTTTTTGCAGCACAATAAAAAAATAAATAAATAAAAAAAAACCACCCAAAACGCATAAAAACCCAGGAAACACAGCAGAACCTGGAGAAGTTCAGATGAGATCCACATGACGGAAGAACCCACTCACTCGAATAAATAAAGAGTAAAGGATTACTTTCACTTGGTACAAATCAGTGAAGATTTTTTTTTTTTTTTTAAAAAAGCTCCATAAATAGCTCATCCTGTCTCAAGTTTTTCTTTTTTTATGGTTCTGGGTAACAGGTAACATGCCGTAAACCTGCCCATAAAAGGCCTGTTTTTTTTTTTTTTTGTTATCTTGTAGATTTCCATCAAATCGTGCAGCAGTCCACACAGAGGAAATGTCTCTTGGTTATTATAGTGGCTTTGCCTGCTTCCTCTTTCTGCTCTCCGACTTCCTGTTGAAGCACGTTCGACTGAATGGTGACAGAGGAAGTCGGAACTGGTTTGTGGAGGATGGAGCTTCTTCTTCCCCTCCAGAGACTCGGTACGTCTGAGCCGATCTGTTAAGTAGGTCAAACGATACGAAGCTGCTGCTGCACGGAGCGGGTTTAATGATTACTGAGACTGAAGTAACCACGTTGAAATGTCACCACCTTCTTACAACTTAACACGTCTTCCTGTATGAAACGTGAAATTTAGGTCCAGACCTGACAGGAGTAAGTGGGCTGGTTTGTGCAGGAGCGAAAGATTTAAAACCATCAGGAAAATATGTGGACGGCCTTTTAGACTATCCGGGTCAAAACGCAGATGAGTCACAAGTAGATTATAAGATGAGCTCATGACTGAGGAACGCTGCGATTCCCAGCGCTGCTGGGAAACGTCACGTAATGTTCAGAGTTTCCAGAGAACATCTGCTAACGGTTAAGACAGTTTGAGAGAAAGAGCGGCGCTGCCGGCGGAGGAGCAGACAGGATGGAGGGCTGAAATATTCAGAATGCAATGACAGCAGCCGAGCGGCCATCATCCTCCCTCATCTGTGCACGTGTGATCGCAGGATGACTGAAAGACCGTCGTTTAAATCTGATATGAATCCAACCCACGTCCTCTGACACACAACCAGGCCTGCTTGCTTATCTGCTCATCATCTTGACCTCTGAGCTCCACGTTCTTGAAAACTGCAGGTGTTAGACTCAAACAGACTCAAACAGAAAGCGACTGAACGGCCAGAGCTGCAGCTCCGCGTCTATTTCCTATTTTGTCGGACCCATCAGCAGGTTTTGATGCATTAAAACCACATAGTCGCGCTCTACATTGCTCTCTGAAAGCAGCATCTCGGGCTCAGAGACGTCTGCCCGTGGGCTTCAGCATCTTCACCGGGGAAACACGTCTGTGCTTGAACCGGTCCGGTCCCCCAAACCCCCCTTACCTTTCACGGGGATGCAGGACGGTATGGGTGGGCTCCACCTGCCGTGGTTGCACCTGGAGGTGGGCTTCCTGTTGCTGATGTGGTAGCCGGGCTCGCAGAAGAAGCGGATGGAGCTCCTGTGAGGAAACCCGCGGCACGGAGATGGATCGCAGCGGAAACCTCCGTGTTCTGGTACCAGAGGGTGGGAGCAGTTCAGTCTGCCTGCAGGAGCACAGAACACAGCGATGAGAGCAGGTTTTTAAAAAAAATATATAAATAAATAAATTAGGGATGCATACTGGTTTTTAAAGCCGATACCGACTGATAACACACACATGTACCTAAGATCATTACATCAATACTATGAACAAAATCAAAAATAGTTTGGACTTTTTAAATGAACAGATTTATTTTTTCCAATGAAAAACTATTGGAAACTCTCTCAAACATTTTCATAAAGCTATCAAACAAACCTATTTGATATCTCACATTAACTTAAACAAGGTTCATTACTGACTGATATAAAAAATAAAGGCTCCTTGAGCTGATGGAAATACATGCATCAGAATTACTAACTGAAAAAGATTAACATTTAAAGGATTTTGACTTGTGGTTCCATTTAAATTAATACCTTTAATTAAAGTAAATGAGGTTCAGTGATTTTTCTTTTTTATCTCATGGAAGCTTTAGATGAGGGGGAGGGGAGGCTGCTGCTGGGTTGCGCATATTAGCATTAGCTCGCATTAGCGTGATTTCAAAACTCCATGGAAGCGATTGTTATGTTGTAGGTGGCTGATCAGGTTTTACGTATTAAAGCTTGTGCTTCCCTCCTCGTAGAATTCACTCGGAGGATTCGTCACAAATAAACACCAAACTATCTTCTTCTGAAACTTTAACGAAGTTCCATACCGCCATGTTTGTTGTGATCAGCGTTGATTTGCTAGTCGTTCTTTCAGCCTTTTCTATTTTTTTTATTTGTTATGTGTAACACGAGGGGAAATACTGCGAATATCAATTCAAGTTAGCAACTACTAAAATTATGACTGACTTAACAAGTTGTTTTCTGGCATGAGGGGGTATTCTTGATTTTCCTGATTGAGAAATCGTTTTTCTGATTATGCCGACGTTACTTGAACATAACATTCACTGCCGGTCATTCAAGGCTCAGAGGGAGCGAGACACTGCTGTGTTGACAGAGATATATATGTTATCGGGGCTATTCATCGTGATATCGGAGTTATCAGAATGACATCATAATTTCCTTTTATCGGCCTGATAATTATCGTGCACCCCTAAAATAAATAAAATCCCATCAGGAGCCAGTTTCACTTCTGGTAATGGTGCTCTCTATTAAACCTTCTTCCTCATCCCTCCTACACTCCTGCAGCACGGCTCCATGTGTGTTTGTTTCCCTCAAAGATGAGATGGAACCTTCTGGAGCTGATTTTCTACATGTCTTCCTGCCGCCGACACAGACGGGCAGATTTAACCGGCGGACCACGTTCAGTCTCTTCAGCTACCTTATTCCTTTTTATTCCTCTATTACAAACCCTGTAACTCAGGCGGTAATAACGGCTTTAAGAGAAAAGGTGGTGCTCAGGAAACCCTGGACGCTCTGGTGAACTTTGAGCCAGAGGATGACGTCAGGGTGAGTGTTTGGAGGGCGAGGAGTCACGCAGACGATCTGGATTAATGTCCGATCGGCGCACACGTTTTGAGCTCTCGTGTCAGAGCAGCGATTACAACTTCCTCTGTTTCCTCGTCTTGCTCTCGAGCCTCGGTTTTCGCCGCCTCCGCACGTTTCTTACACTCCAAACATCAGCTTTACGTCGAGAACATCGAGAGCAGGCGGATGATCGCGTGCGAAACTGAAGGAGGAGGGGCGGGAAAACAAAAAGAAAACAAGAGGAATTACAGAAATGAGACACGCGAGACAAATGAGTAAATCCAGTCGCACTCGAGACTTTTCAGTAATCGTCTCAACTCAGACGGTCGTGGACAGCCGGGAAACAAAAACCATCTATGAAAAATGTCTCAGACACACTTGTGACTAATCTGGACGACTTCTGGACTTGTAGCCGACAACACATCGATCCCACCTGCTCCGGTGGACTCGTGTAGAGCCGAGTATTGCTCTGAAATTTCTCCACAGCGATACCAAAACTGATTCTGATACTCTTCAGTATCAACGAGACAAAGACTCAAGACCGAGGTCGTTACAGGAGACATTAATGGAAACCTTTGGTTGTTGTTCCTGTAAATGTGGTTTCAGGGAACAAACATGAATGTGGGTCAACGTCAGCGGCATTTATTTACTGACATTCGTCAGCCGATAACAGAAAGGTATCGATGTTCGATACTCGACGTTCGATACTCGACGTTCGATACTCGATGTTCGAGGCCACTCGGATGTCGTACCTGCAGTGTGAAGCGGCGCGAAGGCGAGGAGGAGGAGGAGTCCACAGACCAGACTGAAGCGTCTGCAGGGCCATGGATACTGGACCGGCGCAGACATCAAACCAGACTTCCTGGTGACAAAAGAAGGAGATAAGGAGTCAAATAAGGAGGAAGTTCACACAGAGACGGCAGCTGCAAACACAAACACTCACAAGTGTCTGTGAAGAAGCAGCCAGAGGTCGCGCCTCTCTGCGGACCACAGATGTTAAAACGCCGTTAAAATGGTGCGAATGACGCAGACGGGCCTGTCAGCTGTGAACAGCACGCTGTTTCCTTTTCAAAAGACGGCCGATGGCGCGGGAGCATCGCAGGTGTGACGCCACTCACACCTGTCGGCCGTTGAGCGGCGTCACACCTGCGTTGGCTGCTCCCGCAGCTGCAGCCACAAAACCAAAAAAAAAAAATAACCAAGAAAATGTCCGACTTCAGCCGTTTCTGTGACTGCGGTTAGATGGTGGATGTCTGCATGAGCAGCTTCACGTTTTACGACCAAAAACTAAATCTGCCACAAATTACAAACATTTGCAGCATCAGATGGAGCTGATGAGTTACTGGCTCCTTCATATCTACAGACCCTTCGCTCTCAGACTGCAGGATTTCTTGTGTCTCCTCGAGTTTCCAGAAGTAAACGGGGACGTGGAGCCTGCAGTTAATGTTAAGATTAAGACCCTTAAGATAAAGTTAAAACCTTCCTCTTTAGTTTATTCTGTACGGAGGGATGTCTGATTCTGGAGCATCCTTTCAGTTGTGCTTTTTAAAAGAAAGACTAGACTGCTGTGGGACTTCCCATGATGCACCTAAAACTCATGAAGCTGGTGTGAAGGAAAAAAAACACTAGATAGAAGCAGGAAAGTAGAAGCTTATCTTCCTCTGACGGCTGCAAGTTAATCAGTTACTCATTTCCTTAAGAAAAAATAGAGCATGTTTGTAAGACGTTGACACAATATTTAGAGTGATCTGTGAAAACCGTTCTACCTTATGGACGTTTGGTAAAAAAAAAAAAAAACACCATCTAAAACTCATCTCGGGTGAGTTGGTGGATTTCAACGCCTGAATGTCAACAAAGGATTTTTCTTTCCACAACACTTTTATAATCGTCATCCTTTTTCTTTCCGCCGGTTTACTTCCTTCCACGAGCGGTAAAGCAACTATAAAAATGACGGGTCACATAAATTACAGGAACGTCTGTCTTCAAAACGTCTCAGAAGTTACAAACCCGCGGCGCCAGAAGCAGAAAAACCAGCCGCTGATGTCACTTCAGCTTTATTCAGTTCAGTTTGAGTCGGCCCTGAAAAAAACACTTTACTTTAGAAAACAGAAAGCAACAGACTGAGCTCTTAAAGAGAGAGAAATAAATGTCCTTTAACATGATGATTCAAAGGAATGGAGAACTTTAGACACGTGTGGAGAAAATAAAAAAGAAAAGAAAAACCTTACACGTTGCTTGTGTTCATATTTTAAACAGTGTTGCCCTTTGAGTTCAACCTTTCGGTTGATTCATAGTGAAACCGTCGTCTCCGGCTGTTGAACGTTTCAACAACTGCGCTTATTGACTAGAAACCCGACAGGTTGATACCCGACGGCACGGCAGCAGAAAACGAAAAAACTCTCGCTCCGGATGACTCGTGCCGCCTTCATCCCAGACGCGCGCTGCCCAAGAAGCTTAGAAATATGTTCAAAGTACAAAAAAATAATAAAAAACAAAAGAGTTGTTTGAAAGGTTTATGTGGTAAAAGTCCTGGAAGAGTCACCGGGTTAACCGGTGAGGGGGGCCAGGATCGGGTATAAAAGGGGCGTCCACCAAGAACCGGGTCTTTCACACAATGACGGGTCACTGACAGAAAATCGATCCGTTACAGAAACTCCGAAGAACTCGAGTCTTTAACATCTGCTACAATAATACAGCGAAAAGAGACGGTGAGTCTGAGGAAGTAAAGACCAAGGACACAAACCAGCGCTGGGTGCTCGTGACCTTCGAACTCTCAGGGGACACAGCCCTAAATAACCACACGGGCCCCGGAGGACCCCGGAGGACCCTGGAAGACCCCGGTGGACCCCGGAGGACCCCGGTGGACCCCGGTGGACCCTGGAAGACCCCGGAGGACCCCGGGTGGACCCCGGTGGACCCCGGAGGACCCCGGAGGACCCCGGTGGACCCCGGTGGACCCTGGAGGACCCCGGTGGACCCTGGAAGACCCCGGTGGACCCCGGTGGACCCTGGTGGACCCCGGTGGACCCTGGTGGACCCCGGAGGACCCCGGAGGACCCCGGTGGACCCTGGAGGACCCCGGTGGACCCTGGAAGACCCCGGACCCCGGTGGACCCCGGTGGACCCTGGAAGACCCCGGTGGACCCTGGTGGACCCCGGTGGACCCCGGTGGACCCCGGAGGACGGGGTCCACCGGTGGACCCGTTTTGGACCCCGAGCAGATCCATTGTTGCTTCTGCCAGATCTCATCCTGCACGACTTCCAACAACACGGCATCATACGAGTGTGTGATTGACAGGCCGGCCTGCAGAGTCCAGAACTGCTGAGGAGCGACGGAGACGTTCACAACTGCAACCTTCACTTTCCTCAGCTGCTGAACCGTCGGTGCCATCAGAAGGAAAGACGATGCGACAGGTAACGTGCTTCTGTCCCACTCATGGGAAAGTGACTTGTTGACCTAAGGGTCTTTAGTGACGGCAAACCCGACCTCTGACAGGAAACACCGCCTAAATGCCACAAATGTGTGTGTGTAGGTGTGTTTTGCTCTGTTCTTTCCAACTTAGATGTGCCAGTCATCTCGAGCACTGAAGGGGGGGGGGCCCAGTGCCCAAAAATGCCACACAACTCAAACTTTCACACACACACACACACACACACACTGCTCCATGTTTTGTGACCACAACTTGTGTGGGAGTTCTGGTTCTTAGTCATTGTGGCTCTCTGAGAAATGATAACTTCTGCTGCGACTGTCTGGCAGAATTATTGAGACGGCTGCAGATTTTAAATTCTCTGCGTCTCGTAAACTGATTTTAATCCGTGCGTTATTAAATCAGGACTGTTCTGTGAAGCGACTGCTCGACTTCACCACGTTCATCCCAAACGTGTTTTAAACCGCGTCACATGATCAGAGTCGCTGACTTCAGCTCCAGTTCTGACAAATCTGACACTTATTTCCCAAACTGCTGATTACTGCAGGTTCTCCTTCAAGGTTCAGGCATCTTTACTGGAGACCTGCAGCTGATTGGATTGTGTGCACGTGATGACACGTTGGATGATGTAGATAAGCAAGTTTATTTTTTTCCCCCTTTCCCCCCCCGGCTCTCACTTGGAACTGTTTTCTGGCACGCAGGAAGTGATGCGATGGGAGCAGCAACAACACAGATAACAAACCATGTTTGGCCCAAACATGACCTACATCTGCTTCTCCTTCGGCCCAGACATGGCCTCCGCTGTTGACATCGACTGGCTAAGCTCCGCCTCATATCCAGCAGGCGCGGCCCACGCCAGGCCCTCACAACGCCTGCCGTAAACCCAGTCAAACCCAGTTTATGACATTTGAGATATGTCTGGCCTAAATGAAGACTCCCCAGTGACACACTTGAGCCGCCACCTGAGTGGCCTCCTTCAGGAGTCCTCTGGAGGACGCCCCAATCAGGAGGACGCCCCAATCAGGAGGACGCCCCAATCAGGAGGACGCCCCAACCAGGAGGACGCCCCAATCAGGAGGACGCCCCAACCAGGAGGACGCCCCAATCAGGAGGACGCCCCAATCAGGAGGAAAACCCCAAGAGCCCCCACAAGGACGGTCACTGCAGGTTTGCACGTTTACTCTCGTTTGTAGCGAGTAGCGTTGAGCGCGTTCACCCACTGAACCACATCTGACAAGTCTGGTCGATCAGCAGCAGCGGAGGGAAACTCCTGCTCTCCCAGCCCGACCTCGCCGTTTCCGCCGAGCTGCCGGACGAAGACGAGAACGTCAAATCAAACAGCCGCTGCCCGTCGGGCCTCATATTCCTTTTTTTAAATCGAGAGATCGGATCAACTTTCACGACCGATGTGGTTTTACAAACAGCCGAGGGGCCACCTCCCCCTGCTTCTTCCCGTCAACAGACCGTGACAGACCATAATATCTGCTGGGAAGCAAAGTCAGAAGAAAGAAAAAAAAAAAAAAAAACACGTGTGAACCAATTTCAACAAAACAGGGGACCACACCTCCATGTCACAATACACAGAGGACGCACACACGGCTGCACACCAGTGCTGATGCTGCGTTTCTGCACAGGTCACGGGGGTTCAGGGGGGGGGGGGGGGGGGGGGGCTCTTCTCACCCAGCGCCTGACCCGATGTGGGCCAACAGATTTGTTCTTCCACACGTCTGATTCAGTCCAGTCCTGGACCGACTCCGGCTCAGAGGGAAGCGACTTCAGTCTCGTTCAGAACATAAAAGCAAAACCAGCTGTGAGTTGAACTTCCTCCTCAATCTCCTTTCAGCTGATTCATCAGCTCGTCGTCCTCGCCGCCGCCGTCGTCTCGCTGCAGCCCTCCATCCTCCGTCACGTTCACCAACAGCACTTTTCTCTCTCTGCTCATCCAAGCGGCCCGTCGACCCGCTTCATCCCTCCTGATAACACTTAGACACCTTTGTGATGCATTCACTGCCCAAGTGGAGGGAAACTACATTTATGATCTTTTCAAGTGTCCAAACACTTACAAAAAAAAAAAAAAAAAAAACACCCAAAGAAACAAAAAACCCTCTTACAAATATGGGTTTGTGTAAAAAGGCAGAAATAAATGCAGGAAATCACACATAGCAGCAGATGCTGCTGGATAAGGACCAGTTTTATCGCTGAATAAAAATAGCTGCAGATGTAAATACAAGAAAGATAGAATCAGACAGAGACTCATATCAGCTGAGATCAGGGACGACTGGAGGACCACAGAACTGAAACTGGAACCATCTGCTCAGAGAAGGTGTGCTGGACCTGGACCTCCTCTCGGGACTGTCTGACACCAACTGACGGTTTAATTGTGGAGGAAAAAAAAAAAAAAAAAAGCTCCTTTGATTCTCAGCAGCTTCTCTGTGTGATTAGATGCGCATTCTTGGAGTGTTTTTTTTTTTTAAAATTGCAGTTTTTTGTTTTTTTGTTTTTTTTCCCCTGATGGAGCTCCGGTGTGGTCGCAGCAACAGTTAAAAACCACCGAGCTCACCTGCCTGCAGACGGACAGCAGCTCTGCAACACGTTCAACCCACGCAGTCACCGGGGGGGAAACCGAGCCGTTTTCGGTTTTGAACCACCGGCGGTCAAAGAAAGAAAAAAAAAAAAAAAAAACCCAACGGCTCCAACCTGAAGCGGCTCAAACGTCTCACCTGAGGGCCGACGGGGAGGCGGCGGCGGCGGCGGCGGGAACAGATGCGGGCGGTTCGGGCGGCGGACGGACTCTCCCCGTGGTGGTGTCACGGCTCACGGCTACAGGATCAGCTGACGGTCGCGGCTCCTGCTCAGCAACAAGTGGGAGCTTCTCGCTTTCGCTCATCGATCAGCTGGCTTTGACAGCCGGAAGCGCGCTTCCTATTGGCCGCTGACGCCGCCCGGCGCCGCCCACTAGCGCCGTGACGTCACATTCTGGAAACACACGCTCTCACACATGAAGGAGAAGGAAGCTGTGGGCAGCTCTTAGTTGGAAATAAAAACCAAACCCATTAGTGAGTATGACCGTATTTTTCTGAAAAAAGCATGAAAGAGAATATTAGAGTAAATATAAACTTCCGGAGCTCAGAGGGCTAAATATAACAACCTCCAATACTTGTTTACTATCCCTCCTTCCACAGAAGAGAAAAAGTTTTTTTTTTTTTTTAATCACAATTTAAAAATCGGACTGAAAAAAGGAAAAGAGCTTTTGGGTTTTCCGCACATTCAGCCTGGAACTTGTTGCAGAACGATTTAAAACTGAAGGAGCTCGTGTCACTAAATGTTTTTAAATCTAAGATGAAGGACTTGGAAGCAGTTTCTATGGGATGTCACTGTATTTAGCTTGATGTTTGTATAAATGACTCCCTGAAACTCTCATCTTGTTTTATTTTACTTTATGCAAATTTTACTGCTTGTAAATTGTACTTTGTCTTTGTCTGCAACTTTGTGTTTTGCTGCTGCTGCTCGTCTCGGCCAGGTCTCCCTTGAAAAAGAGATTCTTAATATCAACAGGACTAACCTGGTTAAATAAAGGTTAAATTAAAAAAAATTAAAAAAAAATTTAAAAAGACCACATGCAATAACAGCAACTGGGAAAGAAAACTACATAAGTCGCATGTTGAGTCACATCGTTCATGTGGACAGTATGTACAGCAGCGGCTGAGAGGATGTTGTTCATCTCACCTGTACACCTGTACACCTGTACACCTGTACACCTGTACACCTGTACAGCACATTTCAGCTCATTGCAGGTGTGAACAAAAACTGTGTTAATACAGTTCAAAATGAACGTCACGTTTACAGAAAAGGTTGTCGGCAGCGAGGAGCTCTGCAGGTGAGGAAGTGACCAGTACCAGTACCAGTGACCAGTACCAGTACCAGCACAGGAGCAGCAAGTCTGAGTTGGGGGGATGGGTTAATGTGTGTGTGTGTGGTGTGTGTGGGGGGGGGGGGGGTTATTTACAAGCCTGATAGCCTGTGTTGGTCTGGATTCCACACTTAATGATCTCCTCGCTGCAGGCAGAAGTGTGAGGAGGCTGCTGGGGCTGTGAAGTCCCTGATGATGGTGTGCTGCTCTGCTGATGGACCGACTGGAGGATAAATAAATCAGGCCAGTAAGCTCAAGCTCCTCCTCTTTTAGCTCTACACCCGCCCTGTCTGTGGGTCCCCCACATTTGTCTCCCATAACACTGAAACCATGAGGGTTTCAGCCCTTTCTGTCCCCAGTAACCCACCTTTTACTCCACTTCTTTAAAAAAAAAAAAAAAAAAATCAAACATCCTGCAGGTTTTATTAAACTGAACCACTTCAACAGATGTGCTGTCAGACGGCCCGGTCAAGAGAGATGAGAGTTACAAAGAGCCTTTCATGATTCATCCTGGACTGTGGCGAGAGACGGCGGTCATTTCCAGTCAGCTGTGTGCAGAACTCAGAGGAGGTCCAGAACAAGGCGGTCAGGCTGTGAGAGGGAAACGGGCCCGGTAAGACGTCAGAGTGTCGGGCAGTAAAACTCAAAACAGCAAGTCCTGAGAGAAGAAAATACACAATAAAAAAAAAAAGGATTCAGGAACCGGAGTGGAGAAAATGGGATTTACATCCGAATAACGTCTGACGTAATTAACGCAGTCGTCAACACCTCAGCAGACGAAAACGAGGCCTCAGTGGATTAAACTGAAGTAGTGATGGACGGTGGATGATCAGACGTTTAAAAACACAGTCAGTGATGGTTTGAGGCTGCGTGTGAGTTAGTGTCCGTCGTTAACTACACACCTGAACACAGAGGTTTGGGAATTTTCTTCTTTTTTTTTCAGCCCATCGGTCAAAGGTTGCTTTCGGGATGATGACACATCTCGCCACATGGCGAGGAGCAATGAAACCTTTGCTCAGGACAGACGTGTCCCGACATGTCCAGGTCTCACTGTCAGAAAGATCAGATTTATGATCTACATGATAAAAGGACTCCATCCTTCAGAGCCGCTCCGCTAACGGCTCTGTGACAGAGTTGGAACCTGATGAATAAACACTGTTGCTCATTAATGAACTCCACAGATTGGTGAATATCCAGGAAAGAAAAAAAAAAACCACCACAGGAGTGAATAAAATACTCCTCCATCCAAGTCATGATGGGATGTTCTGTGATGTCTCGTTGACCTGATGCTGTAAGGATTCAAACCCAGAGCATCGTGGGTCTCCAGTCACCCAGCAGGTGATGATGCTGCTCCATCACGGTTCAACGTAGCAGCAGCTCAGTCAGTTAAACCTGCAGGTTTTTGGCTGCGCAGACATCCTTGAGCGTTCCTGAAACAAAACACCTGGACTCCCATCACATCTGTCTGCAGGATTCAGACCAAACAGACGAGCAGCGGTTACGTGAACAGGAACGGTTGGAGGTGACAGACTGGAGTTAAACCTCTTTAAAAGAGAGCAGAGAATCATGGGAATGGAGCACAGCTGGGCAGAGCAGGAATCTGTGGCTGAGGCGGAGACGGTCTCACCCACACTGGACAGATGAATGCTGGGAAATCAGGCAGGCGGTCTGATGCAGCTCTGCTGCAGCTGAGGTCAGGATGAACTGGACCGGTCCACTTAGCCAAGCTGTCATGAGTCAACACCAGTCCAGACTGCTGCTGCTGTGATGACGTCAAGGGACGTCTTCTGTGGACAATCTGGAGCCCTCGATATCAGAGAGCTGTGGTTTGAAGAGCTCAGTGTGTGTGTGTGTGTGTGTGTGTGTGTGTGTGTGTGTGTGTGTGTGTGTGTGTGTGTGTGTTTCCTACTTAGTCCCCAGTCTGCAGAAACCCTCTGATGGATCACGTCAGCGCTGAGCTGAATCTCAGGAAGGTTTCCAACACCAAACATCTACCAAACATCCAACAAAGGACCTGCCTGAGCTCTTTTCACTTGTTTTTTTTCTTCTTCTTCGTTTGAATTAATGAAGGTTCAACAGCAGATGTAGATCATCTCATGTGCACCATTTCCAAGTACAGTGATCCCTCGCCAATTAGCGGTTTTAGTTATTCACAGATTTAAAAAAAATAAAAATAAAAATTTATGGAAACATCACAGGATGTTGTGCGCGTTCTCTCACAGGGAAGAAATGCTGTGAGCCAGCCTGGCCCCTTTAAGAAGGTGGCCTTATGGGTAATGGTGTGGCCTTATGGGTAATGTAGTGTGTGTGTCGTGGGACGGCAGAATGAAAACGCGGTTAGATGTAAAGTGTAGTGAGCATCAACAGCAGCCCAGCGTGTATAGATTTACATTCTCTGTTAACCGACAGGAGCCCAACAATACAACCTGTGTGATGTTACAAGTTCCTGCAGCGCCAGAATAAAGTTCCCGTTCCATGCAGAGAAAACCAGACTTTTTCTTTTGTTGTTGTTAGCGTGTTAGCCGCTAATTACGAGCCAAAAATAGCACAATACCAGCAGTTTGTTTACTACGGTTCAGAGACCAGAGGCTGTGAAGGAAACAGAAAGACCACAGTTGAGCCTTTGTCTTGTTTCGCTACTTTTTTGCGGGTTTTTAAACAATTTTAAACACATTATTGAGGCTCGGGGGGCTGCGGCTCCCGTTCGCGGATTTTGATTTTCGCGGGGGGGCCGGTCCCCATTAACCGCGAAAAATAAGGGATCACTGTAAGCCCAGATCTGACAGAACATCTTCCTTCGTCATGTGCAGCCTCAGACTACAGATGTGCATCAGTTCACAGCTCTGACAACGACAAACCCACAACTTTTGAGTTTTAAAAAAAAAAACAAGAGAAAGAGTCCCCGGTTCTTCCCCGCCCCATCTTTCAGATCCAAACCAACACATGTGCTGTGGTGAGTGACAGCGTCACTGACTGAAGGGGGGGGAAGGTCTTGAGATGTCGCGCCTGCGTTGAACTGACGAGGTGACTTGGCGGAAGCGCTAAAAATACAGCCGCGCTGACTCTGCTGGTTGCTGCTGCCGCATCATGGAAAGAGTTTTTCTTCTGGTTTTCCACTGATGGAGGCTTCCTCCTGATGGCGGGCCAGCAGGTCGCTGAGAACTTTACAGGTATGTCAACGTGAGGATCACTTTCAACTCATCCACAGTGAGAGAAAACGTTTGTTTTCTTCATTCTTTAAAGCAAACATATTCAAAGTTGTATTCATCTCCCAACCTTCTTCACTGTAATAAAAAAAATAATAATCCTAGGTGATGAGATATTTTATCTGGATGTGTCAAAAAAAAAAAGACTTGAGCCTTCAGGATGTGAAACGTGAACGGCTCGTCTGCTGTCAGAGATCAGCAGCGTTATCACCTTTACAGCAGAGACAACTGTTGGGGTGTGAAGGTTTCAGTGCAGATAAACGCCAACCAGCGTGGGCGGAGTTTACCGCTGGCGTCCTGCAGTGAGTGATGATGCTCCAGTGTTCACATTTAAAGCAAAGAATCATTCCTCTTCCCTGAAACTTCCTAACAAATAATAAAAATAAAGCTTTGATTCTGTGCGGAGCCACTGAATGATTTCACACCCAGCTCCATTATTTCTCACCGATCGTCACCGATGAACCAGGTTCGTTTGTTTGGTTTAAATCAGGGGCGTCAGACTCATCAATGGTGGCCCTCGAAGAGCCAGATTACATTTTGTTACGTTCATGCTGTCGATGCAAATCAAAATAAATTAAACTACACTTTAATATATTGTTAAATGGTTTCTGTATTTATTATGTATTCAAGTTTCAAATATTAAACTCATTATTATATTAAACTCAGGCTTTGTGGTTGTAAACCTGCTCTCGCACAGGTGATGTTTAAAGGGTCCGTTGCCATGGTAACGGACTGAGTATCTATTACCTTGGTCTCAGAAGCAGAAGCTTGGTTTGTTTGTGCTTGTGGGCTAAATTTAGCATACTTAGCTCCGTGTTTGCTGTCAAAATGCCGACTGATACCGCTTCGTAACACAAAAGACATACTGTTTTACAAACTTGTATTCGTTTTCCTGTCGTTCATGAATCTGTCTTCTTTGTGCATCATCTTTTCTTTTCTTGGACATGTTGGAATTAGTTTGAAGAGGTTTTTCTTCAGTCCGTCAGTTCTGAAAATCGTCTTGTCTCGTTAATGGTAAGATACCGTTATCGTTGTGGGTAACGACGAAATGCATTGTGGGAGATGTAGTTTATTGCCAATATGCGCTTTAAAGCGGCATAAGCTTAAATGAAGTCTTATAATATTGGTTTAATATGTAAGCCAATAATGCACAAGCTCCTGAGGGCCACATAAAATGATGTGGCGGGCCACATTTGGCCCGCGGGTCTTGTGTTTGACACATGTGGTTTAAAGCCTCAACTGGACTCCAATGACATCTGACCTTTTTCTTCCTCTTCAAACTTTAAACACAACCGGGACCAGTTCTGACTGGACTTGAACCAGTTTCAGGTCCCTGGGACTCCAACCCAGAGTTGGGACTTTTCTCCTCAATACCAGGATCAAGTTTGTTTTTTTTTTTAACATCCCAATTTAAACTAAACTACACTGTCTAGACCAGTGGTTCTTAACCTGGGTTCGATCGAACCCCAGGGGTTCGGTGAGTCAGTCTCAGGGGTTCGGCGGAGGTCAAGACACCTGCGTGTCATCGTGAATCATGATGACACGCCCCGCTTGACCATCACTGGCTACAGGTGATCACGTTACATCGCTTGGCCAATCAGGGAATCAGTTACGCTCAGTAGTCGATTTATGACTGTAGTGATGGAGCATCGTGTGATTTCTTTAATATTTTAATCCATATGCCGAGCAAAAAAAGGACAGTGGTCTGATAAAGCAGGTTCAGAAAATGAATGATAAATACAACAAATAATAAGTACCGGTATGTAATTCGTGCAGTTCATGCATTGTACTGGTTTTGTTCTTTGAACACAGTGAGGTTAATGCATGGTTCAATTCACGCACCAGTAAAACATATACCTATGTCTTGAATTTGAAAAAAAAAAAAATCATATATATATATATTTTTTCCTTTAATATATAGTCATGGAAAAAATTATTAGACCACCATTTTTTCTTCACTTTCTTGTTCATTTTAATACCTGGTACCACTAAACGTCATCATGTGACTAAAACAGACAGAAAAGAAAACACTGAATGCATAAAAGCAGTGTTTTTGGCAGTACAACACCATAGCTATTGATGTAAAAACTTAAGTGATTTAGGTTATAATCAAGAAAACCATGGAAAATGGTAAGATATCAGCTCTTAAATAAAACTCTTATGAGCAATCTTTGTGGTTATCGTTATGTTTGTTCCAAACAAATGTACCTTTAGTTGTACCAGGCATTAAAATGAACAAGAAACTGAAGAAAACAAGGGTGGTCTAATCATTTTTTCCATGACTGTATGTATGTATGATATATATATATATATATATATATATATATATATATATATATATATATATATATATATATATATATATATATATATATATATATATATAGTTTTTCTTTAAAATAAAGAAGGGTTTGATGAATGCTGGTGGGGTTCAGTACCTCCAACAAGGTTAAGAACCACTGCTCTATACATATGATGCCTGTTTCTCATGGATGCTGCTGGAAATTTAAATTTCCCTGAGGGAGTCATCAATGGGATCAATAAAGTGACAGTGACAGCGTGTCAGACACAGACTTCCATGAATTCTTAGGGCCAATTCCAATTTCTCCCTTAACCCTCAATCTTGGCCCTCCAAAGTAAGAGTAAGCGCTATCTTGTGACTTAGAAATGGGACACTCATTGAGTGCAGTTACATCTTCAGACTGTGGGGGGCGACCTTACGCCGAAGCTACGTCCAGTCTGTCAAGAAAACAACGACGAAGGAGAAGAAGACGTAGAAGAAGAATAAGATATATAAATATATATAACGAAGACAATAAAGATATAAATGTTACGAAACTATCTTATTTACTACGAAAATACTTACATTTGAAGCTCGCTTTTTTCGGTGCCATCGTTTTCGAAGACGTTTTGGCGAAAATACGCAATGCCTTCTGGGTAGCCCTCACTTTCAAGGGTGGTGCCGGTCTTCTGAAACTTCTTCCTACCGTAGCTGAAAATTATAGCCTCATGTGTAATTTTTTCCTACATTGTAACAATATCCTACCAGCACATATATCTGCTCTCCTCTGTGTTTTGGGTGGTATCATTTTATTATACACATTTAATAACCATAATTATCTGCTACCCTCTGTGTTTTTTAACTTTAAAAAGTAATAATAACTCACTAATTTAATTACGCATCTTTATCGTCTTGCCAACGAATATACGACAAACCCTGTAAAGTAACTTCCTGAACAAGGTTTAATGCAGCTGGAAAAGCACATTCACTCACATACAGGCAGATGCATCTAAGACATGCATCTGATATGTCTGTCAAACCTATGCAATATAAAAACTGTGTATACAAAGTATTAATTGTTAGGCATTCGGAGCACTTGATTCGTCACTCAAAAATATATGCATTAAATACTGTCCTTGCAAAGTATTAAAAATACAAGAAACTAACCTCTTCTCTTCCGTGATAACGGTCAGGCAGCAGAATATTACGGCCTTCTGAAGTTGCTGCTATACGCATGCGCAGTCAACTCAGGTAGGAAGATATTATGAGTAGGCAAGAAATTTCACACCTGAGAATCTCAATTTTGAGGGCGATACACGAGTATCATTCGATATCAATACCAGCATTGGTATCGATATTATCGATATTTGGATTGATCCGCCCACCTCTGAGCAGGAGGTTCAAAACTTCCACGTGAGAAATCTCTCACGTCTGTAAATGCATCCACGTTAAATCAGAGTTTTCCTCAATCTGAGGCAGCAGCGGGTTGATGCATCACCGTTTACACATCCGCAGAGACGGTGGAAAGATCCAAACGGGCCGTTGCACAGACGAGGAAACTGTTGAGTCTCCTCCGACACCGCCTTTAGATTGTTTCATATCACTTCTCTGGTAAACCACTGGGTTTTTTTTTAAATTCCTACACAAACACATTTGGAGCCACGTGACCAAGAATTCAAACACACACGAGTCAAACAGAAAACAAACAACAGGGATATTTTTACAAAAACTGTATTTGCAAAAACAAAAAAAAAAAAAAGTAACATTTGCAAAGTGAAGCCTATGCTTTTTACAACACCAGTGAAATTTACAAGGCATGTTGCTGCAGGTACAGTCGCTTTTTTTTAATATATATATTTATATTTGATGGAAAATATTCACACTACAACAGATCGACAAAAATCAGGTTCTGAAAAGGAGGCGAGTCGACATGGATCACAACGGTTCCCCCACGTGCTCCAGGCTCCGGCGGCCAGTTAGTGGTTTTCACGGTTTCTGAGAAGATAAAAACCCCCGAAGACGTCTGAAGGTGCCACGTGGTCAAAGGCACTGAACACTAAATCAAACTACTTCAACCCTTCCTGAAAAGTCTCTTCCGGACCTCATCTACGACAGAAACGGAACAGACAGCAGACACAACCGAAACCGGTCCAGAAAACGTAGGTGAGAGTCCAGTCAACGACCCGTCACATGGGTGGAATGCACGTGAAGCTTCCTGATTTAAAGAACAAAGGAAACGTTGATGAATTACGGGATGATGCTGTAACTCCCAGTTACAGTTTGCTGCACGCGGACAAAACTCCCGCGAGGGAAGAACAAAAGCATTTTAAATGTAAAGCACTGACGTCAGTAGAGGCGTTGTAGAAACCTTCTAATATTATTTCATTAATTCATCTAATCTGGACATTAAAGAGCGGCTTTTAACATCACGATGCAGTGAACTGATCTGCTGCGTTGATCCTGGAGCCTCCAACCTCACTAATGTACACCAGGACACGTCACATTTACACGCTTTCTGCGGGACGTTCACAATGTTCGATCCCGTGATCGAGTCGTGAGCTGAATTTCAAAGATCGACATGATCTGGAATGTCAGGAAACACTTCCTCAAAACGGAAAAACAGGGAAGTTCAGCGTGCTGGAAAAAAACAAACAAAAAAAATCAGACGCTGAGCTGAAGGAACTTGATGACAGCTGACTGTCATTCAGCTCATCCTCATTGATCTCATTGATCTCCGCCGCTGAGATCAAAAACATCCGACGCGTTTCACTCGTTGCGTCACCGGCTTGTTCCATTTCCGACCGCTTGACAGACGACAATCTCAAGTCTGGAAAGCTGCCAAGGACACAAAGTACAGAAAAAAATAAAAAAATAAATAAAAATCCCCACGGCGCGAATGTTTGGTCGAGGTTATGATCGATCAGAACAAACTCATCCTGCAGCAGCGAAAGATTCAGGAGAGGAAGAAAACGAAAATCAAATCTGAATTTACACCTTTTTTTTCTGCTCACACAGACATGAAAACAGTAGGACGACACTTTCTTCTAAATCCAGTTAATCTACAAAAATGCTGCACCTGAAAAGAGCTTGAATATAGAGAAAGAGACGTCTGGAAGGAAGTTGTTTTTTTGTTTTTTACTGAGGGGAAGGTGCAGCCTGAAGGAGCCGGCATCTTCACATCTGCAGGGCACAGCTGCTTCTCAGCAGAAACCTTCCAAGAACTGAGCCGTGCGACATCGCCAAACCGTGCAAACTGTCACTCCAGCACACGGAACAACTTTAGAAAAAAAAAAAATAGTTTCGATTAAAACTTACTGCTTTATTAAGTCTTCTGCTCGATGCACAAAGCCTCAAAGTGGTCCGATTCTCCTTTTTAACCTTCAGAATCCTGTTCGGTCTCCTCAGCAGAGCCGGAGAACAGTTCGGCTACAGCTGCCTGCTGCATCTTCAGCCATGTACTGGATCCTGTATTGGTTTATTTTTATTTTAAGCAGCAGCAGATCACTTTCTGGTCTCATCATTTTAAAATGCTGCTTGACTTAAGTCAGCTGTGGTGAGACACAGAAGCAACGGAAACAACGGCCTCGGCTCCGACAGAAGAATCTGTCTGCAGGCTGCGTTTATGTTCATCATGATACGTTCACAGAGTGAATTATAGCAGAGGAACGACATCTGAACCATCATCATCTTCTAGAGAGATGGTTGCTACGGGGCACAGCATGTAACTGCAGATGTTGGCTGATAAAGGCGCCAGTTATCTCGCAGCCTGTGGGCCTTCGGGCGGAAGAAAATCTAATTCTAATCTGATTGGACGTCATGAGACGGTCGGGGGGGTTTCTGCACTTCGACTGACTCCTCGAGTCAAAGGTCTGTTGGGAAGATAACTTTAAATTACTGGAAGCTCAAGTTCAGATTCAAGCCGCTTGACACACACAGAGGGAGCTGCTGCTCTTCCAGCACGATGACACTTTATGATTTATGTTCGGTCGCCCTTTAAGGTTTGTTTTTTTAAAGACCCGCCGTTTGGCGCTTCGACAGACTCGCAGCAGCAGGTGGATTCATCACCAGACGGCGTTGAGAGGACGTTAGCAGCCGGTCATTTACTGAAAACAGCAGCCGCGGTTAGTAGCAGGAGAGTTACACCACAGACAGGATTCAAATAATAATAATAATAAAAATGAGCACATGAGCAGTGTTTCTGTTTAAGTTCATTTTCTACATAAAACAAAACATTAGTGTGAAGTGAGTTTCCTGTCAGCTGAAATAATTCACTAAAGGTGTAGAAAAGCCTACCTTTCTATAAATACAACAGTAAAAAAAAAAAACACAACAGAGGTTTAAAAAAAAAAAAAACAACATAAAAAGTTACTTTAAAAGACTTTAAAAGGAAATAAAACAGTTGACTCAATAAGACTCAGTCTTGCAGGACTGTGTGAGTGACATCATGACGACTTTGGTTAAACAGTCAGAAGGTCCTATCTGGTCTAATCTAGGGAAATAAAAGGAAATAAAATGCTTAGAGTACATTATCTGCTGAGCTGAAATCGGTTGGGAGTGCAGCTTCCATCTCTTGTCAACAGTGCTTAAAAGTCATCACATCTCACTCTAAAAAACAAACCAGGAAACAAACTGGAATAAAAACAAATCACAAAACAAGAGATGGTGAATTAACAGAACAGATATCTCTCTTTCTCTCTATATATATATTCATTGTACGTGCACGTGAAAATGATGAGGAAATTAGAGGAAAAGTTAACCTGCTACCACGACTCCAGTGTTTAGCTCTTCACTTAGTGTACGTTTGCGTGATTACATCCTGGGGTTTCCATGACTACAATATAAAGTACGTCCGACTCATTTCTGGGTCAGGAAGCAAAGCTCCTCTCTCAGTAGTTAAGTCCCGACCGCCATCGGAACGGCGTCCGAGTGATTTATTCGAGAGAAGTCCCTGTAGTGGAAAGAGTTCAGTTTCCAGATTGTCCAAAAACAAGATTAAAATGGGTCTCTCAAAACAAAACAAAACAAAACAAAAAAAACACACAGCCAATGGGCTCGTGGCTCCTTCAAAACATCCAACTGGTGTGCAAAACCCACCTTCACACGTAAAAATCCAGCTGCTGTCCAAACGGAAAGAAAAGTTACATATCAACAGGCTATAAATGCGTCCAGCTCACGCTCCACAGGTGAGTCATGGCTGCCCTGCTGCTCCTTCATGACTCCAGGTGACAGCATTCACACACACACACACACACACACACACCGTCAAGCAACATATTACACGTGTTCAAACACACTCACACACCACCGTATTGCCTCTCGTTCGGGGAGCGAAGCCCCTTCAGTTCAGTGACTCGCACAAGAAAAAGAGAATACTCCTGCACACCCGCCCCGCAGCCCGCAGGGCTCGTCTGAATGTTTCGCTGGAAGAGGAGGCCTCCTGTCCGTGACCTCTGACCTCCGAGGGCCTCTCCTCTGTGTGCAGGAGTATTCTGCTCCACCTGAATCTCCCAACGCTTCCTCCTCGGATTCCCCGAAGCCGCGAGCGTCCCGCTGCGTCTCATCTCATCCTGTTCTGGCGCATCAGAGGGACGATGCAGGACGGCGGCCCCGCCTTCGTCAGGAAGGGGTGTTTGAGGAGCTCGCTGGCCGTGGCCCTCTGAGCCGGGTCCCGCACCAACATCCTGTCCAGGAAACCTTTGAGCAGCGGGGAGACCTGAGAGAAGGGGACATGATGGAGGGAGAGAACGTCCCGAGTAAGACGAGTTGTTAGCTGAGAACGTGCAGCTGATTAGCAAAACATCATCAGCTTCACTGCATCTGTGCTGCAAATACACTGGTACCTCTACTTACCAACGTCTCTACATACGAAATGTTCAGGTTACGAAACTACTTACAGAACTAATTCATTTCGTAAGTAGAGGTACCATTGTATATGGAATGAAGAGTCATGTCATGATGGTTTCACCACACTTCATGTTACCAGCTGCCATGTTTACATCAGACAACAAGAGAAAACAGCAGAGACAGAACAGATTCAATTCAATTCAATTTTATTTATTTAGCGTCTGTTACAATGACAATTGTCTCTAGGCGCTTTACAGAGACCCAGAGCATGACCCCCGAGCAAATATCATCAACTAAGATTATATAATTAAATCCATTCAATGATAATGGCAGGTAAAAAACTCCCACGTAGGGAGAAAAAAAACCTTTATACCAAACAGTGGCAAGGAAAAACTCCACTTTAAGAGGAAGAAACCTTGAGCAGGACCTGGCTCATATGGGGGGACCTTCCTGCCGAAGATTCCTGTTTGATTGATTTCTTTTCGGCTCAGTTTGTTGGGTAGAAATGGAGAGGGAGAAAAATGAAACGAGAACAACGCTTCATCCAACTAAATACTTTCAAGGTGGCAGCAGCAGATATGCAACGTTAGTTTGTCTTTTTTAACGGCATATCACATCAGCAGACAACAAAAACATGCAGAGAAATGGGCTGCAAGCAGAAGAGCAACAGAGGAAGCATTTCCAGGGACGTAAAAGTGACGGAGCCACTGGGAAACAGCTACAGCATCTAGTTTAAGCTTCAAGATCACCTGATGTGTTCGTCTAATAATCCTCAAAAATCTAAGGTTGGCCAAACACACACCTGTATTATCTTCAAGTATAATCTTTTATCCTAAATTCAACACAGGCGCTAATCAAAAGACGGCATCAAACCTCAACTGCAACTCCTGCTGCCATCTGAATCATTTCCAGCCCGCGTTCATATCTGAGTCACGCGTTTCTACGCCGCTGAAAACACGGCTACGATTGCATAATGTTTCTGCAAAACCACTGACCTGAATTTCACACGCAGCAGCGTGGCTGTGCATGTTTGCTTTTTCCCTTCAGCTGCAGAGCTCTGAGCTCCGCCGGCCATCGTATAACACGGCAACGAAAAGAAACCCGGATGACAGCAGACCAACCCCTAACCCCTCTAAAAAAATAAATAAATAAAAATAACAGTTTTAAGTCTGAAACTTAAACTGGACGAGACCCGTTGGGATTAAAACTGTATTTCTGAGATGGAAAACCTGGACAGACGAGTCAGGAACAGAATAACATAGAGAGAGACTTGGTGCCTTATTTATATTTGCCATCTGTTGAAACCACCTGGTTTAGTAAAATATCTGCTCACACACATACAAACAGCAAAAAAAAAAAGCTGACGTGCATCTCAGTCATCTTAGTGACTCGATTGTGGACTTGCCTTTCTGGGTTCTTGAAGCTGTTTAACTTTCCACCCAGAAATCTTTGTCAAACAATATAAATGCAGTCAGTTGGAACAAAGAAAGCCGTCTGGATGGAGGCTGAAACGTCTTCGAGACCAAGAAAAGGAAGTCTAGTTGCCTTGATTCAAGCCTTTGAGATTAAAGGCCATGACAAACTCATCTTTAAGAGAAATCCATCCGAGTTCATTCTTTTCAATTTTAAATTCAATCAAATTCAAGCGATACGACTGACAGCTGCAAAGCAAACCACAGGCTGTTTAACATAAGACTTATCAATCTTTTGGAAATGACGTTGCAAAATGCCGGTCTTTAAACAGAACTTCTTAGTAAACCCAAACAGGTTTGCTGACAGAGGTCTCAGGTTGGAGGGTGGATGTGAAAAAAGAAAAATTACAAAGCAGTTTGATTGTTCCTGTTATCTTAACCAGAAATGGTCTGCTTTCTTTTACCGTTTGTAGACGTAAATTAAATGCGTTCCAGTTCTTGTTAAGTGCAGATAACGCTGAACGTATCGTGAGGGAGCATCTCTGCACCCTGGATGTTAAACCTTGACTCTGATATCAGTCGTTCCACCATTTATGAGACACGACAGTCTCCAAAAGTCCACAGATATCTGATTTTTACGCTTTTTATTAAAGATATCAGCGCAAATGACAGTATCATGCGGGTCAAGGGACGAGTCTCGACTCTCGGGAGTTAAAGTTACGCAATCTGCTAAATGTCCAATGTAACACGAAACTACAGCTTTGCAGAATGACCCGTACATCCACGTATACACGCAGATCCTCTAATGATAGAGTTTATCTGTGGCGTTTTGTTAGTGGTGCAGATCTGACCATCAGCCACTGCTGTGTGACATCATCAGGCCAGCTGTTAACCAGCTCTGTTTTCTTGATCTCTGGAGATTTCAAACACGACTCTCTCTCTGTTACACTTCCTTCTTTCTGACGGCCTGTCAACTGATGTTAGTTTTTTTTTCTTAAATCATTTATTTTTTCTGAAGGTACAGTATTATTTTGATGTGTTTTAGATAGTTTGTAACGGCTGAGCGTTTACTGAGCTGTGAAGCCGTCGGCATCATCAGCAGCAGTAGAGGAATCTGCAGAAGGAACCTGCGCCATCGTTGTTCGGTGAACCCTATAAAACTAGAGTCAACAACAGGTCATACTTTACTCAACACTCCTTCCATCTACAGTCTCCATTCTCAACCTCCATGCACCTGAATCGGTGCCATTTAATAATCACACAGCGTATAAACACCCCCATGTGAATACTTTTACGCCATCCCAGTGATTCGTGCTTTTCAGCTTTCGTTTTTGTCCTCGTACCTTGTGCAGGTTCTTCAGTTTGGGAGGCAGGTTGTCTCGGATCATTTTCATGGCCTTGAGCGGTGGCTCGTTGAAGTACGGCGGCTCTCCATCCACCATTTCTATGACCATGATACCCAGAGACCAGATGTCCACCTGCACAGAGCGAGGCGGTCAACAGAGAGAAGAGGAACTCGACGGTGAAATCCAGGCGATTATGAGGACGGAGCGTTACCTCTGGTCCGTACGGCAGTCTGGATATGAGCTCTGGTGCCATCCAGTACGGAGTCCCGACCAGAGACTTCCTTCTCTGGACTTCTTTCGACACTTGGGCGCAGAAACCAAAGTCTGACAGCTTCACCTGCACATACATGAAAGAAGAGGAAAGAAGAAAACAGAGGAAAGTTAGGATTGTTCTTTTACAGAATGTAGTTTTCACAAACGCATATGCAGATGTGTGAACTTAAAGGGACTTGTTAAAAAAAGGGGAGAAAAAATGAAACATTTTCTCTGTCTGATTGTATTTAGTTGACCATCTGAGTCATTAGAAACTCGAAAACACAACCCTGCTGCTTTGTTGACTCTGACAATATTAATTCACTGAGCCGTTCATATTTGCAGGGTACTGTGACATTACAGACCCAGATCAGAGAGGAAGCACCCAACCTCTCCATCTTTATTCACCTGGCCAGTCATTCTGATTCCTCTCCTCATGGATGTAAGAACTAGTCTGGGTCCTCTGGAGAGGAATACGACTGCTCACAGAGAAGTGAGAGTGGCAACTGCACAATCATTAACAAAAGACGCCCAAACTGGGATTCAGTGGAGCAGAAACGTCAGTGAGTGACTGGGAAAAGCTTGAATGATCCACGGTGTCATTAGCAGTTCTGCAGCCATCTTGGTTGTTTTGAATCGTGTTTTTTTTTTTTTTGCGTGCTGGTGGACGAGTCTCCATAAACTCCTCCCCCACCCGTTTCACAAGAGAAAGTGCAAAGTGAACGAGTGCAGCTGGCCAGACAACACAACTTCAAATCAGGCTGCAGTTTTTTTGCTCCACTTGAGAAATAAATGAGCTAATAGAAGTTTGTCTCATGTGTTCAATCCTGATTATTATTATTATCATCATTTTAATGCTTTAATAGCCTCACTGGCTGGTCCTTCTGTCTGCAGGTCAGTCTGTTAAATGTGTGAGAAACTTCAATGCATGACTTGAAATAAGACTGTGTCAAAAGAGGAATTGGAACTAAATGTCGGCCGTCAATCTGCAAATGAGGAGAATTAAAATATTTGATAATGATATTATGACTTATTATTCCAACAATCTGGTGCGTGAGCCCTCAGGCTAGGTAGTGTTGTGCTCTTTAATGTGGTGTAATTTCTGTCCAAAATATGTTTACGCGGCAGCTTGAAGCTGTAGGACAGATCTGGAATAAGGCACACACCGACCATGGAAGGGTGGTCTGGACTGGAGGGGCTCACTTCACCCAGTAAAACCATTCATTAATCCAGACGTAAAGACATAGCAGCAAAAAAAGCTGTGCTGATGTCTTTGAGAAAATTTCACTGACAATTAAAACCTAAAAACTGGGTCAAGTTGTGGAAGAAAAGAAACTAAAATAAAAACTGTCACCTATTTTTATTTCTGTTTTTTTTATTTCTATTTTCAACACTTGTCAAAAATAATATTTTTCTGTTTTTATTATCAGCTGTTTTTTTTTGTTTTTTTTAAATTATCAGCTGGGTGACCAACTTCCTTCTTTTACTTCAATAGTTGTGGTTTTCAGTGCATGAAATCTGCCTCCACACCCAACCAATACCAGTCAGACTGCAGCAATCCACCTCTCTTTCTCAGAAAAGTATTTGTGTGGCTCAATACTTTGAGAACCAGCCTCTCGTGTCGGCCACAAACCTGACTGGTGCTCTCACCGAAAGAGAAATGAAACCTACGCGCCATGAGCGGCGGCTCTCACGTACACTACGGCTGGCGCCGACAGCTTGACCTTCACCCGTTTTATTAACGTGTTCTAATTGAACAGCGTGTTATGGATCAATTAAACTGAAGATATTTGCATCTTCCCTGGAATACACGACTCAGCACACAGCTGCGTTCAGACACGCCCACCGGACACGCCCACCCTGCTTCCGAGAAACACTTCAGGCTTGGTTGAGTCTACTTCCCCCCTGCTGGCGAAACACACACACCCAGGCCAGCACCAAAACACCGAAGCCACAGGCAGACAAGCTGTGGCGTTTTGGTGCAGGTTACAGGAAGACATCGACCCCGATGTCTTCCTGTAATCAAAGCAGAATGATAAGAAAACGCTGCACTCTCTGTATACATCAGGTCTGCTTCCAAACATACCTTCACAGCCAACTGTGACGTAAAACCAGCGAGATAACTTATGCATTTCCTACACTGCCTTAAAGCAAATGCATCTAACCAGGATTTGCAGAACAACTACTTCTTTTTTCATGAGATGAAGGGGAAGTAGATTAGATTTGTAAAGAGCCAAACACTCAGCAGGTTGATGCTGTGAAGGACCACACTGATGGCTACAAACGCCCGCCTCTGCAGTTTTACCAGCCTTCACTTGAGACGGGTGCAATTAATGGGTAACATTTGTTACCGCTGGGCGGCTGATGCCAACTCGCCGGTGCTGCGCGCCCACCGATGAGAGGAAACTTCCTCCGGTTAGCGTGCTGAACGTGCTGGTGAAGCAAGCTGTAAAGCAACGAAATGTATGTTGTGCGAACAGTGTGATAAACGTGGTTGTGTGGGATACGACAGAGCGCATTACATCTGCCTGCAGCAGAGGAAATGCATGCCAACCCGAGGTGTTAATCTACTCATAATAAACCACGGGGGGCCAGTAATGACGGTTATAAAAAAAAATGTCTGTGTTCAGAGTCTCAGAGGTGAGAAAAAAAAAGACCTGGGTGTTGCAAAGTTATGTTGACGTCTCTGCCTCCTCTCATCAGTGCAGCTTCCTCGAACAAAGCAGGTAATCAGTTAAAAGCCTGGCTACAGCCGAGGCTTCCCATTACAACAGGAACACTACCTTTTGCTGGAAGCTGAAGTGTTTGTTGTTGGGTTTTACAAGCAGGCCGAAGGCTGCTGATGTGTGCTTAACCTGCATCCTGTTACCAGAGGGGTGTACTACGAAGCGAGATTAGAGGGTTAGCGAGGTATGTTGAGTCTAAAAGCCAGGATTTCCGGTACCACGAAGGTGGCTCTTTTTCAACCTGGCTAGATCACCATGGTAACTTACTCTGCTAGCTTAACCTGGTCCGGAGCAGGTTATGTGCAGAGTTTAGGCTCAAATCGGCTCTAAAAACGCGCCGCCCTTTCACTTTCACCCAATCCTGTTGACCTTTAGCGCCAGGATTGTGCAATGGAGGGAGAATATTCAGAGACCGGACTGATCCGCTGGCTTCCCATGACCATATTCTCTATGAACGCTAGAGATTTCCAGCTGAGGGAATACGTTACATTTGTAATCTGCTAGAGCCATATATTGGCAGCGCCACCAAACGCAGCCGTGCGCTCACAGTAGCGCAAACGGTGTGCGTTTCTTTGCGTTTCTTTGCCGCGGGAACCTACATGCATTCAGTTGGTGATGCAGAAAATCTGAGCCAGAATACTGGAATAAAGGTTGTACTTGCTCTTACTGAACTGCTGAATATGTTTGTAGTATTCCCTGGCCATCTGCCCACGCTTCAAATAAAAGAAGCGTTTTACTAAATCAGGTAACATATAATTAATAGTCCATTATATTGATAATCAGTGTGACGTGGAATTTCATGTGAAATGTTTTAATATAATTCATTCATAAGATTCCCCAGGGTGATAGGGTACCTATTAAAGTGGCCGGTGAACGTATATTGGTATCACAGATAATATTAAATCTTAAATTAATTTCACATAGATTTAGCAAAAAACTAAAGTGATTTTCATTTATCATTCATAATGGGACAGTCAGACCTACATAATGTTTAAATCTGCTGCATTAAGTTTAAAGTTTAAGCGCTCTAAAAGAGGGAGGGAGATTAATTAAGGTGCATTAAGTGGTGAAATAAATATAACTTACGAATCTACACGATCTGCAATTTTCTGCCAGCACTCCTCTCTGGCTTTATTCGCACCAACAGTGTTGCTTTTGGCCGTTAAGATTTCTTTGAAATCCTCATAGCCCTGCATTATTAAAACCTGCTCCTCCTGACTGAAATATACGGACCGCCATCTATCCATTTGATCCGGAATAGGCGTCAAATGACGCATCAAACGCCCCCTTTTATGTGAACGTGCACAGAGCAGGAAGCAGAAAGCCGCGATTAACAAAGATAGTTGATAACTACCGTCGTGGTACCAGTTATCTCTGATGGCGAGTTTCAGGTTTGTTAAGCCAGCTCACCCAAAGAAAGCCTGGCTGTGTCGAACTTGCTTCGTAGTATACCCCTCTGGAGCCAACTAAACCATTTACAGATTAAAAAGAAAAAAACATTGTAGTTTCATTCGTTTGCTGTTCTGAGTATTTAATTTTATTTGGAAAAATCTGATGGAAACAAACCAAACAAACACCTTCATATAACTCCCAGATTGCTTCAGGTTACTGCAGACACCAAAACAAATGATTGTTATTTCATCAAGGGGAACAGTGGGCACTCTGTGTTTTCTGAGAAAATCATTAGCAGGAGCAGAAGAGATGGAAAAGGAGCCTGCAGGTGCTGCTTCTGCCTCCCGGAGCACAACAGTGCAGATAAAGGAGGTTATTGTCACAGCAGTCATGTGTTCAGCTGAAGGCCGTGCACCAGCAGAAACCGCCGCTCGTCAAGACGTCAAACCACAACACTCATCAGCTCTCATCAGGGATGTTGTGGTTTTTGTAACAAATGGCTTCAAAGCAGCGAGTGACTTATGTGTATGTTACTGTAGGTGAAAGAGACTTTGTAGAAATAAAACCAGGCAGGGATCTCAACTTTCCATGTCTCCTTTATCGAAGTGTTTGGTAATGATGCAGCAGAAACTGACATCTGTGATTTCTGCACCGCAGCCTTGTCAAGTACCTACACAAACGCACACCCGTCACGCCCTGATTCATCTTACAGCGACTCAGACCGACTCAATCTGGTCCGGGCTTTGATAGAAATGGTGCTCGTAGTCTGTGGCACACAGGAAGCAAAGCCCCGTCGTTCAACCAACCATGCCGGTTTTATTTTCTCCAGAAAGGAGAAACAACTGTGGAAAGTTTCTGCTCTCTACGCAGGTAGGTGAACTGGCATCTGTCTCAGCTTTATAGAGCAGCATTCAGTTACCTTTTCCAGCCAACATTTTCTTTCAGCTGTGCAACTCTGAGCCCGTGATAAATACTGTGAAACAATCGTTGATCAGAAGTGAAACAAGAGTCTCTCTCTGAGAATCGTGTGCATCGAATGAGTCTGTCACAGACATCTAGACATGAAAAAAATCAAAAAGCTCAAATATCAATGTTATTTATAGGAACAGTGGGCGTTTTAAGAGTGTCAATAAGTGATATTTTGCTGCAAGCTTTCAGAAATGGAACAGAGCCATAACCAATCACAGAAGAAATATCTGCACTTTTCTTTCTGCCTTTTTCAGATATTTGTTGTTAAAATGTCTGCCATGAAATGTAACGGCTTTGCTATTCATGTGAAACTACACACTTTGAAATAATCTCTTCTTTGTTATGACTACTCAACATAATCCTATTTTGTCTGCGCCTCTTAAAAAAATTCCAAGTAAAAGAACAGACTGTTTTTACACCAGTAATGACCTCTTATAATCTGTTCAACCCTCAGCTAAAAGATTTAAGGTGCAGCAGCGTCAAAAGCTCCTCTCACAGAAGACTGGCACCTACCCGTCCATCATGCGTGAGAAGGATGGAGTCGCTCTTTATGTCTCTGTGGATCACACCCTGAGTGTGAAGGACAGACAGCGCCTTCAGGACAGACAGACACACGGTGGCAATCTGCTCCTCGTTCATCCTGGAGGGGGTACAAAGTGACAGAGGAATATAATCACCTTTGGTTTTCCAAAAACTACCTCCGTTTTTGTTTTTCTTCTGTTTCCATTTATCCTGCGTCACTGGAAAGTGATACATGTCAAATTATGAATTCACAGTAATGTTTATCATCAGAAAACTAAAAATCAAAAGGGGGGTTGTTAGCTTCTGGCAGAATTATACAGAACATAAAATAAGTGCTAACGTGGAAAAGTACAAAATAACACTGCTCCTTGGGTAGGACTGGGACGAAGCGTCGACGTCATCGATGACATCGACGCAAAAACTGCACGTCGATGCGTCGTCACTCAGAATCAAAAAATGGCGGCGGCCGCGGCATCGAGTAGCAGCGAGTCGGGGGAGAAGAAGCTATCTCGTAACAGGATGTCAAAAGTATGGGAGTACTTTACACCTAAAGGTAACGATTCGGTGGTCTGTGACCTGTGCAAAATAGAGATGGCATATCATAAAAGCACTACCGCGATGCACCAGCACCTTAAGAGGAGGCACCGGGAGCTGCTTGTGTGGAGGAGAAGACCCGTAAGTTTTCAACTTTTTTTTCTTTCCTTGTTTGCAATAATTAACCCCGTCATTCATCCAAACCGAACCAACGTAACTTGTGCTCCAGCCTCACACACACAGAACATGTGCCCACTTAAACACACACACACGCCTCTTGCTGACACTTTTTTTTAACTGACACAGACACACACTCCTCAAATACACGCTAAAGTTATTATTTTTTTTTTTTTTAAATACAACATTGATTGTTGTTTTCTAACTTTCAACTTTTAGGTTAATGTAGTATTATTATTATTATTATTATTATACTTTATTGGTATGGGCAGATCATTTAGAAGTATATATTTTTATTAACCTTTGCACTGTGTTTGTGATTTATGTTTTCAGGGATAAGCAGAAAAGTTTGGAGGACTACTATCAGACGAAAAAAAAAAAAACACACCCCCTGATTTATTGAAAGAAATTTTTATTTCTTTTATTATTCTTTGTAAAGTCCTGGGAGCTCCAGTAACTACTAAAAGTTCAAACTACTGTTCACTTAACTGTAATAGGCCTAATACTTGAATTTATTTGTTATTTATTTCACAGATTTAAATGATTAGGCTAAGTTGCTGCCGTCACACATTGTGTTGTTTTGTAAATTGCAGCTGTCACCGCTGCTGTTATTTTTTATTTATTTTATGTTGATAAGATTTTGGTTCAGATTGTGTTTTTTGCAGTTTTATTTATTGAAGGAAAGTTTTATTTTATTATTTTTTTATTATAGGATTCCATTACACTACAACTTTGTGCACTTTATTGTTGTATTGTTTAATACAATTCATTTTTGAACTCGAAAGAAGAAATTTGTGTTTTATTCATGGAGATAAATTAGCATTAATTGCTATATAGGTCAAATTATGGGGAGATAAACGATAATCAAATCGAAATCTAATCGAATCGGATTTAAAAATGAATCGTTAGATTAATTGATGCATCGAAAAACAATTTTCTAGATTAATCGATTACAAAAATAATCATTTAACCCAGCCCTACTCCTGGGCAGTTTAAAGTACTGTATTTATCTGTGAAGAACACATTAAGTAACACTGCCCCCTAATGGACAAAAAAAAACTGCTCAGTGAGAGATTTCTGAAATCACACCAGTTAAACAAACCTTTTAGGTTCTACTTTAAATGATGTCCTTGTCAGAGGGACTGTGTCTGTTCCCTAAATGATCAACTAATGTCAGAGCACAAAGATGCTCGTCCTGCTCCTCCCTGTTCACCCGACATGAGTAGAGACCGCACACACGACAGCCTTTTCCTTGCAAGGCACAGATAAACCCTTATGTGACATTTGTATCTTTGAAAAACCTTTAAACTTTGCAAGGAGGTAATCTTAAGATGTAATATGTCTATATATTACATGGAAATAGTACATGTATGAACTCCAGAAAGAATGCGATGCTTGGATTGATCACTTTCACTGCAGTCAGAGTTCATTTGAGTGACTTTAAACTTGCCATTCAGGCTGGTTTTAATTCACCAGAAACTGATCTGCTGGGATTTTTTAAATCAACAATCACATCTAATAAAAGAAAGAAAAAGTAAGAAAAAAGAACGAATTGCGCATGTTCGTAGAAAAACCACATGAACTCAGCTACGTGCACATTAAAAGCAAAGTAAATGGATGAAATATCAGAGCGGTCGCAGCAGCGGATGAGCACGCCGCGCTGCGCTCTCTCTCTCACCTTGTGTGCGTCACGATGTCGGTGAGAGCCCCTCCCTCAAGAAACTCCATGACCACCCAGAGTTCATCTCCCACCAAGTAGCTGTTGTACATCTCCACCACGTTCTCGTGGTGATAATCCCGCATGATCACCACCTGCAGTTGCCATGGAAACACAGAGACAGAGTATTATATTGCAGTTATAGCTGCGCTTAATAACTCATGAGAGGACTGTAACGACGAGGGACGCACTGTCACAATTAGCAGCGGAAGTGAGAAGAGGAGCTGTGTTCTCCGTTAACTGTGTAAAAATCAAATCGCTCATCGATAACAGCTGTGGAGGAGTTAGATGGAGTTATTTTATACGTTTCATTTAGTTTTTTCCCTCCCAGTGTCTGACAGTTAGAGGAAGAAGAAAGCTTCAGGTTGTTTTTGTGTTTACAAGTCAAACAGTTTTTTTTTTTTGACCAGATCAAGGAAAGAGAACTGGAACTCAAGATCTCGTACCTCGTTGAAGAGAAGTTCCCGGCGCTGTTGTTTCCTCAGGTCCATCTTCTTCACCGCAACCAGCTTCCCCGTGGTCTTCACGGTGGCGATGCACACGATCCCCGTGGATCCCTCGCCTATCTTGATGTAGTGGTCCAGGTAGGTCCGCGGGTCGCCGGGGTCGACGACCATCTGCAGCGCCGCTCTGAACTGCTCGTGCGAAACCCGCTGGGGCTCCCTCTGCGGCGAGCGGCCCTGGGTCGGACCGCCCGTCGCCGGGGACCCGGAGGGTGCAGGGGGCCGTGGAGCTGGGACGCTGGGGTGAGGGGTATGAGGCTGCTGCAGGGGCTCGGGGGTCAGGCTGGGGTGGGAAGAATGGTGAGAGTGCTGGTGGTTCACAGGCGGCTTGCCGGGGGAAGCTCGAGTGGGGCCGCCAGAAGGTCCGTTCTGCGGGGAAGATTCATGGTGTCGGACCGGCTAGAAGACGGGATAACATAACATCAACGTTTAACCATCTTTCAGCACATGTACGTTCAAACAGAACATACTTTGTAATTCACTGCACAACCATTTATTCATACATTTTTCAACCTTTTCTTTTTTTTAACCAAATAATACAGATGAATGCACTTTGCCACATTTTACAGAAAAGTAACATATACTGCTTAATTTAATGGATTATACAGCATTTTCTGGAACCAGAATTTTCTTCTGGATTAATAATATTATAACTAATCCTAAAATCGAAATTAAGATACTAAGTAGCCCAACTCACTGATCTTCACACATTCAAGTATAAATGTTAGAATTAGGGCTGGGCACAATTAAAAATTTTAATTGCAATTAATCGCATTATTTCCCTGATTAAACACGATTAATCACATTGTATACGCAAAATCAAATAATGAATTCAAAAGTAGTGTAAAGGTCACTTTTATTTAAATGTTCTGCTGCGATATGAACTAAACACGTTTAACATCAGCACTTGTCAGTAACACATATTTAGTGTAAATCTCATCTTAAAAAATGTCAAATAAAATAAAACTTATTGCCACTGCCAGGGCATTGATGTCATCCTGTTTTTATAAAAAAAAAAAAGTCTACAAACAAAATCCAACAAAATGATTGTGTCTCAGCACAATCAGAACATTAAAACAGGTAATTTCTGAGGTAACAGCAGAAACTTTTAACGGGGAGTTTAACTTGTCAGTTGTTACAAATAACCTTGTTTCTGTTGAATCCTCCGTCTGGGAGAACTTTAAAATGAAAATGTCCATGTAAAAGTTCAGTAATTTTACCAATCCATATATCATTCATTCTTTCTATTTTCAATTGTCAATCAAAAAAAAAAAAAATTTTTTTAAAAAGTGACATTTTATTACGTTTTTCATTTTTTTAATCTAACTTAAAAAAAAAAAAATGGAAAAAAAAAATGCCTGTTTTCTTTATATTTCAATTTTAGACTTGGATCAAAAATACGAAAATAAAAAACGGGCCACAGAACTGAATTAGTTTTATAATGGAGGACTGGACTTTCTGTTGTCATTACACATCTGAGCCACTAGATGGAGCCGCACTGCAGTAACCAGCTAGAGAACAGCAGGACAGTGAACACATGGAGCAGATCTGATGGAACATGGAGGAATGACCACAAAGTTTTGTTGCAGTCCAGAATGTTTTTTTTCAGACAGAATTGTTAATATTGCTACCTGAGTTGCTACCTGAACTGTAAAGTTTATGGATTTTTACCGTTCTCCATGTCTGTTTTAGCTTTTCCTGCATGTTTTTCCACCAATTCTTTTCCATGCTTTTCGGTCCGGAAAGCATGTGAGCAACATGCGTTAACGCGCGATAAAATCAATGTCGGCGTTAATAAATGAATGAGTTAACGTGATAATAACACGTTAACTTGCCCAGCCCTAGCTAGAATACAAACAAAAACTAAAGAGAAAAATTATTTAATGTCTATAAAGCACTCAAACATTTTAATGTTTACTCTGAACCTGAATCACATGTTCTACCATCGTGCACGCGTCGCTAAAACCCCGTCAAAGGTGAACAGGGGCAACAGAGTTTGAAGATCTGTTGAACAAAACAGATGACAAGAGCTCTCATCCATCATTGATGGAGCTAATCCTGCAACCATCTGTCTTTTCCGTCAGTCAGTAACTTTGCGTTGGTGCTGACGTTCCTACCTGTCCCGTGGGGCTGCGTCCACCTTCGCTGTCCGTGCGAGGGTAGGTGTTGAAAGGCCGCGTGGTCTGCTGGGCAGTCTTCATCACCCCTTCAGTGACTGGGCAGGTTCGGGGTGCGGATGTTGGGTCCTGAGAGAGGCCTCTTGTCCCTGGGAGACTGAGGACTGCCCTCCCGTACTGTGTAGCTGGACTTTGGCCTGTGGTCGCTGGGCTGATCTCTGCGAACCACCTGGTCCTGGAGAAATGAGGGAGAAAATGGTTTATGCACAAGCCCTCAGATATTATGATCAGATCTCTGGCTGCACTGTTTTATTACTGCGAGGATAGACAATTATAGGAAAATTGAGCTGCAGATTTCAGGAAAAAAAGAAAAACCACAACCTTTAAAAATATACATACAGTGATCCCTTGCCACTTCGCGGTTTAAGTTCCGTGATTTTAGTTATTTGCGGATTTTTTCAGAAATATATAATATAATTTTAAAAAAAATTTTAAAAATCGCGGAAACATCACACGATGTTGTGCGCGTTCTCTCATAGTAAAGAAATGCTGTGAGCCAGCCTGGCCCCTTTAAGAAGGTAGCCGCATGGGTAATGATGTGGCCTTATGGGTAATGTAGTGTGTGTGTCGTGGGACGGCAGAATGAAAACGGGGTTAGATGAAAAGTGTAGTGAGCATCAACAGCAGCCCAGCGTGTATAGATTTACATTCTCTGTTAACCGACAGGAGCCCAACAATACAACCTGTGTGATGTTACAAGTTCCTGCAGTGCCAGAATAAAGTGCTCGTTCCATCCAGAGAAAATCAGACTTTTTGTTTTGTTGTTGTTAGCGTGTTAGCTGCTAATTACGAGCCAAAAATAGCAAAATACCAGCAGTTTGTTTACTACGGTTCAGAGACCAGAGGCTGTGAAGGAAACAGAAAGACCACAGTTGAGCCTTTGTCTTGTTTTGCTGCAGTGTCTCGCTACTTTTTTGGGGTTTTTAAACATATTCTAAACACATTATTGAGGCTCAGGGGGCTCCGGCTCCAGTTTGCGGATTTTGATTTACACGGGGGGGGCGCTGGTCCCCATTAACCGCGAAAAATAAGGGATCACTGTATATTAAAAGGACATTTGCTGTGGAATAGAGATCTGTGAGATCTCTGGCTTGAACTACTGTCTCTACCTGGTCCCGAGGCTCTCTGTCTCTGTGAGGGGGGACAGGCCCAGACCCTGTTCTGTCCCTGTGGGCCCTGCTGGGCTCTTGGCCCCGAGGCTGCTGCTGGGGCCTCCCCTGGAGTCCATCATCTCTCTGAGGAGGCTGGACAGCACGCTGGCCATGACGGGGGTCGCCCTGGTGGTCCTGCCTGAGTCGATCTCTGAAAAGCAGATTGATGCCATTAGTGTGGACGACTGTGGAGAAATAGCCGTCTGAGCTGTATAAATCAGCCTCTAATGTTCCCGTCGGAGAATTATTACGACTGTGACGCAAACTCATCACACAGCGTCCCAGCTGGAAGTGCAGTTTCGATCCTCACCTGTGTCTGGGTGTGAGTAGTGTCTGTGGTGAGGATCCCCGTTCTCGTGCCCTCCTCCGCCTGAAGAGCCGGAGTCCCTGCGGGGCTGGACGGGAGGGCTGCCCCGCCGTAGTGAGTTAGAGCGAGTCACAGACATCGTATCGAACTCATCCAGCAACCACGTTAAAGAGCCGTCTGCTCCCAACTTGCTGCCACGAACGATTGTCTGGAGATTTTGAGGGGAGTAAAAAAAAAAGAATAATTGAAAAAAATATATTGGATGACACCAATAAAGGTCCTAAGTAGGGATGCGTGCGATTAGTCGTCTAACCGATTAAACGTCCGCCCACTTTTTAGTCGGCACCAGAAATATCAGTCATTTAAACCAATTTGTGTTTTATTCATGTACAAGGCCGCTTAACTGTCATACAGCCGCCCGCCACTAGTACGAGCTACAGAGCCGTCAGACAGCAGTCCTCCTCTCCACAGCAATGCTCGAGTAGACTGGAGTTTTAAAACGGCACGGTGGGAAGATAGTCTCGCAAAACCAGCGCGGTTTGGCGGTACTTTAATCTAGAAAATGAAAACAAGGTAGTATGTAGACTGTGTCAGAAACAACTGGCATACAATCACTCGACTGGAACAATGCGCAACCACATTCAACTCAAGCATTTGGATGTTAATCTGCACGAGACGACGGCTGCTGATGTTAGCGGTGCTGATGCTAGCGGTGCTAGCCACACTTAGGCCGATTTGACATTGTTTACCGGACACGTGTTCTCCCGTCCGGTCTGAGAGATTTTAGATGTTGTTTAATTTTACACTCATATTGAACTGCGCATAGAGCTTAATAATTCAGCAGCAATTTATCTTTTTTAGATGTTACATTATTTGTTAACTTTAAGTGAGTTTTTGTCGGATGTGCAGGGTTTATATTCATACTGCACGGTGCAAAATGCTGCTCGTTTTGGTTGGAATTTAATTATAATTTAGATGTTTTATTAACTTGAAAGTGAATTTAAGCTATAATTTTTGCCGGATAATCTGCAAGATTCAATGTGTCAGAGGCAATTTATTTATTTTGGTGGTTAACGTTTGACTGAGTTGCCTTTATGTTCACATTCATTCATACTGCACGGTGCAAAGTGTCTCATAATTCAGCGGCATTTAAAATCTAGACATGGTTGTTGAACATTTTGATTAAAGGCTTAAAGAACTCTTGTTACACACAATCATTTTTGGGACAATGTTCCAAATTCTGTTTTGATGTTTCAATAAATTGTGCTAAATTTACACTGTTTTCTGAGTGTTTTCCTTTTTTTTAGACTAGTCGACTAGTCTTAATTAAAATTTTCGTTTAGTCGACAGGGAAATTAGTCGCCAGGAACATCCCTAGTCCTAAGGTCTAAGGTCTGTTACATCACTGTCCGTATATTTTAGAAAATTTAAATAAAAAGATTTAAACAAGATAAATATGATGATCAGAAACCGTGGCGTCCCTTAAACATTAACAATTGTTTGTTGTGGTGACGTTGCTCATCATTTGTCCATCCCACCTTTCGCGGCTCTACAGTAGTGATGACGGTGGCATCGATGAAAGGCTTCGGCCTTTTGGCCGTGTCTTCGATGAGCGACTGCCATTGCCGCGGCAACCCGACAAACTTCTGCTCCTGCTCGTCAAAGTCCGTGTGCACGCGGTGCTCGAAGTTGGACGGGGCTGAGATCTGGATGCGAGATTTCTTCTTCTTGGTGAACATGATGGCGGACGATGCAGCAGCAGCAGCAGCAGCCGAGCATCAGATCTGCATACAGGAAGAATGAAAGAGAGGAGCGTCAGCTAACTGAAGAGAAAAAAATATTACAGGGGACGAACTGCTGATGTAAATGTTTTAAGCGTCATATGTAAAATGCCACATATGCAAACTGCATGTAACAATGTCACAAGACACTTTTATAATAGCATTTAAAAGGCATCAAATACTTAAGTAATATCAGAATTCAGTATTATCAAGGTCTCTACAAAGTGCAATCAAACAAGCAGAAAATATAAAACCACTTTAAAGGTCATGAACATAATTGTCAGTGCCTGACGGAGTGAATGTAAAACTCAAATTGCTACAATAAAAGGTGACTTGTTGTGCTGTGGGTGCATGTCCCGAATCAAATTAACAACCATTGGTTTATTCCAGCCCATTGATTATTAACGGGCCTGGTGGCATTATTAAGAAAGCTTTGGCCTTTAGTGAAGGTCAGCAGTTGCTGAACAACTGCTGAAACCCATCATTAATTATACGGAAGTGCTCTTCAGCATTTTCTAATGTGGGTAATACAGTTTGAGGAGCGACGTCTGCAGCGAGCCAGTTCCTCACCCTCACCTGCCGTTTCTGTTTCCTCCTCCAGCCTCAGTTATCATCACAGCTTAGACACCACTATACCAGTGATTTTTAAACACTGCGCTGAGACACACTAGTGTGATCGGATCACCAGGTGCGCCCTGGGACATGATCCAATTTCACTGAAATAGTCATAAATAAATAAAAGTGTTTGATAATTTCAAATGTGTAACGGTTATGAGCCTGTGCCTAAAGTGTAGTGACTAGATGAGTAATGACATACTCTTCCACGTCAGTGGGTGGCACTCCAATGACTTTATTTAAGACGACAGATAGATTGATGAGGCAGATACTTTATTAATCCAGAGGGAAATACTGAAGCGTGCAAAAAGTGGTGGTAGCAAAATGTGCATTTTTGGGTGGGTTGGGGACGTTATTCATTTATTCTCTAGTTATTATAAAGGTGGAAAAACACTGCGCTATACGTCAGGTTACATACATGCCAGTTTGCTGCTGCAGGCTGGCATTGTGTCAGATAAAGGAGATGCATCTGTTCTGGTTTGAGCTTTATTTAGCACACGTGTCAACGTGGGAGAATGCCAACGAGAACTTTTCCCAGACCTGCTATCTATTCTCACTGGTCAGTGACAATTTCCTTTAAGCACATGTGTGACGGTCGTGACAGAGACATTAGAAGCCAGAGTTTGATTACATTCATTTGGCCCCAACCAAAGGCGCAGCGATCCACCCTGGTCCCAATCAAAGGAAGGTATTGATAAACCTTTGGACAGATTAGTCTGCCACCAGAGCCAAAGCCCAAAGGACAAATTTTCATAAAAAAAAAAAAAAAAAATTCATATCTATGATTTTAAAACAGGTGAAGGGAAACACACTTATTGAATATTTTGAACTAGAATAATTTACAAGGGGGAGATTATGTCAGTTGCAGGTTCTGAATGTTGGTTTCCGTTAATTTATGATTAATTGTTCAGCCCTAAAGGTACGTTTAGATAAATCTAACATCAAATTAAGTCAGAACCTTTCTGAATATTTTACAGATGAAAGGTTCTTCACCTCAGTGCCTCATATAGTAGAACAATTGTTGTTCGGTCAACAATTATTAGTCAGCATGGACAATTACCACTAGTGCTGGGCGATTTGGAAAAAATCATATATCACGATATGGACTATTTTATATCACGATAACGATATATATCACGATATACCATAATAAAGTATGTTTTCAGTTATTCTCTGGAAAGGTTGACCCACAATGTCATTGCTTACTTTTCAACTTTATTTTGAAAGGACATTTAGCTGAACTGTCACAAACATACATTTTAGTGCAGCAAAAACAGGTAGGTACAGAGGTACAGTAGCTTTCACATTTTTTTAAAGTGCACAACTTTTTGTTTTTGTGAGTTTCTGAGAGGAAAACAACACATTTTGAGAGGAAAAAAACATTTTTGCACTGAAGTTTAGCTATAAAAAAATAAACACAAATTATTTTTCAACTTTCTGAAATCTCTAACCTTGTAGTGCAAACTTTGCAAACCAATATAAAGTGTCTAAAGTAAACATCAGGGTTGAAGAGAACTCTGTTTAAGGCATTAACCATGAATAAAGTGCAAACATAAAAGGCCACTTTGTAGAAGTAGATATGATTCTATCAAATTTATCATTGCAGGTTATTTAATTACATATTTGCTGTAATAATTGATAAAATCGGGTTAGAAACGATAGAAACCATAGAAACGATAGAAGAGAAATGGCACGATATACACTTTTATATTGTCCCCACGATATATATCGTCATATTGCCCAGCACTAATTACCACCATTGTTTTCACTGCACTGTGACAGTATGATGAAAAGTTCTGACAAATTATGTGAACAGAAGTACATGATGTGATGCTGATGTGATGAACTTAAAGAAGAAACTACGGGACCGTTCACACCAGCCCTGTTCGGTCCATTTTAAACGGACCAGAGTTCATTTGCTCGGTTCATTTGGGGAGGTGTGAAAGCAGTCGGACTATGATGCGAACTGAAGAAGCAAACTCTGGTCCGCCTACAACTCTGTCCGCTTCAAGTGACCCACATGCAGGAAGTGGACTACAACGCAGGGCATTGTGGGTAAACAGTCTGAACACAAACGCACGTGTAGTCCAGCACAACAGTTGAAAGAAATGGCTCGCAGTCAGATGTGGAGTGATGATGAGGGAATCTTTGATTCATTTTATGCAAAATTTGCATATGTGGGCAAAGTGTGGGACCAGTTCAGCTTAAACAAGGTGAATCAAACCAAAAACACCACATCTATGCACCTGGTTCTGGAGACAGAACAGATACAAGGTAATGTTTGATTTTTGTTTTGTTTTGTTTTGTTAGGGCAGTTAAACTTGTTGGATAAATGAATTTAACATTAGAACAAGTAATGACCACAGCTGTGACTTTACTGGCTGGTCATGAACATAAATCGATACGCTAGTTGTGTCTGGTGCTTAGTTTAGCTCTGGGAAAGCTTTGTTTTATTGCTTTGTTGTTGTTTGTTTTGATACGGTTTCGATGGTAAGGCAAGGTTTGCTTTGGGGTGGTGTTAGTCCAGGGTGTCCAGATCCAGTCCTCCTGCATGTCTTGGATGTTTTCCTGCTTCAGAACACCTAATAAAAACGAATGAGTCAACAACTGCTTGTCAACATCTGCACAAGTCTGTTAATCACTCATTCATTTGAATGAGGTGCGCTAAAGCACGGAAACATCTGAGACATGGAGGACAGCGGCCCTGGAGGACTGGAGCTGGACATCCCTGATCTAAGACATGTAGGACAGCGGCCCTCGAGGACTGGAGCTGGACATCCCTGATCTAAGACATGTAGGACAGCAGCCCTGGAGGACTGGGTTTGGACATCCCTGTTCTAAGACATGTAGGACAGCGGCCTCGAGACTGGACATAGACATGACAGCAGCCCTCGAGGACTGGAGCTGGACATCTGATAGACATGTAGGACACCTGGAGTGGCCCTGAAGACATGGGACTGGAGGACTGGACCCTGATCTAGGACTGTAGGACGCGGCCCTCGAGGACTGGAGCTGACATCCCTGATCTAAGACATGTAGGACAGCGGCCCTCGAGGACTGGAGCTGGACATCCCTGATCTAAGACATGTAGGACAGCGGCCCTGGAGGACTGGGTTTGGACATCCCTGATCTAAGACATGTAGGACAGCAGCCCTGGAGGACTGGGTTTGGAATCCCTCTAGACATGGGACGCGGTCCTCGAGGACTGGAGCTGGACATCCCTGATCTAAGACATGTAGGACAGCGGCCCGAGGACTGGAGCTGGACATCCCTGATCTAAGACATGTAGGACAGCTGGTCCTCGAGGACTGGAGCTGGACATTAGTCATTTCACAAGCTGCTACTTACTGGGTGTGTGTAGTTTCTGCAGTTCTAATTAAATCCAAAGCTCATTTGTAACATCACGTTCCCAAGCGGTTACAAAAGACAGCAAAAAAGCTTTACTCGAGTCTTCATTAACGCTCGCTCACAAATCACTGAGAGTCACATTGTCATTTAATTATAAGCTGCCATTATTTACAGTAGAAAAGGTACTAATTTAAATAACATATAAATCTAAGTATTAATCAGAATTCCATGATTTCATGAACAACAGTGAAAGAGAAGACAATGAACTCATTTCCTGTTGTCAGTAGCAGGTCGTGTACCTTCTGTTAGCTCAGGGCTAACTAAACAATACTTACAGAATTGAAGCTACTATTAACTACATCATCCTCCGACAGAACAAGCACAATATAAGAGATGACATCATCTATCCTACAAGGGGTTTATGACAAAAAAAATTCTAGTTTATTATTTCTGACAGGACTACAGTGGTTTTCCCCATTCAACAGGACAGAAAGGCCTGCCAACTGTCTCGTAGTCAGGTGCAATAAACAAATAAATAAATAGACCCAACACAAGTTGTTATCAGCTTTCAGTTTCAGAGCCTCTATGTGTGACGGAGAGGTGAGATGGTACATGTGTGTTCCTGGAAAGAAACGGTGAGCTGTGACCATAAACAGTTCACCTGTGGGCATTTCCCTTCACTTCTTTTAAAAACACAAAGGTTCGTCATCTTTCATTACAAAAATATCCTAGTTTTAATAGTTGAGCATATTTGAAACAAAAACCTTGTAAGTGATCTATCAGGGAAGAAAAAAAAAAACAGACTACTACATATGTCTGTGTGCCTGTCACCGTGTCAATGATACATTATGTTTGGTTCCAGATAAAATGAAACAAAATAAATAACATTATCAGTAACAGCTCACAGCCTGATCTGAAGGTCACCTGTTTAGCCAGTGAAGCTGGAAAACTGTCATTTCCAGTCACCAGTAGAGCAATCTAATTTTGTTATTATGCACATGTGTCAATTAGTGCTGGGCAATATGACGATATATATCGTTTCTATCGTTTCTAACCTAATTTTATCAATTATTACACCAAATATGTAATTAAATAACCTGCAACGATAAATTTGATAGAATCACATCTACTTCTACAAAGTAGCCTTTTATGTTTGCCCTTTTATTCATGGTTAATGCCTTAAACAGAGTTCTCTTCAACCCTGATGTTTACTTTAGACACTTTATTTTGGTTTGCAAACTTTGCACTACAAGGTTACAGATTTCAGAAAGTTGAAAAATAATTTGTGTTTATTTTTTATAGCTGAACTTCAGTGCAAAAATGTGTTTTTCCTCTCAGAAACTGTTGTGCACTTTAAAAAAAAATGTGAAAGCTACTGTACCTCTGTACCTACCTGTTTTTGCTGCACTAAAATGTATGTTTGTGACAGTTCAGCTAAATGTCCTTTCAAAATAAAGTTGAAAAGTAAGCAATTAAATTGTTGTCAAACTTTTCAGAGAATAACTGAAAACATACTTTATTATGGTATATCGTGATATATATCGTTATCGTGATATAAAATAGTCCATATCGTGATATATGATTTTTTCCATATCGCCCAGCACTAACACACACAGCACAGAGCAGGAGATATGAAGAGAACAAACCCTCAAGAGAGATCACGGAAAAATATTCTACAGGAATGAAATAAAAGACGGAGATAATGAGAGAAACGAAAGTCACCAGAAAGTTAAGACGAGGAAATCTGACGATGCTGATGTAGCGCTGCTTCACTGTGACTACGGTGGGATTGATGCACTTATAATCTTTACATACTAAAATAAAAATGTTAATACATTTATTCTTTGTTATAAGTTGATCTGTAATTCTTCCTTTTTTGTTTCCCTTAATGTTATAGGATACATGTTATGCAGAGGAATACATTTATAGTTGCGGTGGTGGTGGTGGTGGGGGGTAAGGGGGGGTGCTGCAGAAAATGACAGAAGCACTGACTCACTCATGTAACCTGTTTCAGCACTTCATGAATTCCAAGGCACGTTCGTCAGCAAAACGATATTTTTCATAAAAAAAGTTAAACATAATATAATAGTCCATATCGTGATATTATTTTTTTCTATATCGCCCAGCACTATTGTCAACTGTCTGCACTCATACTGTCCTGAAACAATGACAGGGATGGGTTCATCATCAGACATCTACATCCAGTGAGTACAATCATCAGCTCCTGTGGTCTGATGACTTGAACCTCTGCAGATGGAAGAGGAAAAAACAGACACTCCCAGTAGGTAAAACAGAAGCCTGCTGGTGTCTGAGGAGGAGATCCAAGCTGCCACGCTGACCAGAGGGCAAGAGGAGTGGTGGAGCAAAACAGCCCCCTGTGTTCTCCTGTTTCCTACAAAAGCGCCTCAGCTTACACCATTCGCTCTTTAAAGAACAAAAGCAGAGGAAAGTTAAAAACAAGTGAATGAAAAAGATGCTGGGATGGACGTAGAGAATGGAGGTGGGTGGGTGATCCGACCAGGGTGATCTGACTGGGCGGGTTCTGAGTTAGAGGCCATGACTCACGCTGCCGGGCCTTTCAGGCTCACAATGTTCATAAAGTCTTTCACAGCAGGAGCGTTTGAAGTTAAGCGGGCCCGCCCAGGAACAAACTGTGGAAAAGTGTGTTCCACAGCCAACAGCGCAGCGCTGACCAAGAACCTCCACACAACAGCCGACCACAAAAAGCAGAGACATCAGCGAGGTGCAGGGCATTAAAGTAGAAACAGCATTTCACATTCTAGTTCGTTTATACGTGCAATCAGCAGAAAATGCTCACATACAAATCAAACTTTAATGGAAAAAAAAGGAAAAAAATGGCAACGCTATTTCCTCAGGGTGTGGTGTGCTCACAGTAGAGATCTTTTTTTTTGTTGTTTTCTTTTAAATCTTATTAAATGCAAACCTTTTAAGTGTTTTACTGAAAATGGTGGGATGTGAAAAACTACTTCATGTTAGTGCTGGGCGATATGGAAAAAAATCATATATCACGATATGGACTATTTTATATCACGATAACGATATATATCACGATATACCATAATAAAGTATGTTTTCAGTTATTCTCTGAAAAGTTTGACAAAAATTTTCAATTGCTTACTTTTCAACTTTATTTTGAAAGGACATTTAGCTGAACTGTCACAAACATACATTTTAGTGCAGCAAAAACAGGTAGGTACAGAGGTACAGTAGCTTTCACATTTTTTTTTAAAGTGCACAACAGTTTCTGAGAGGAAAAACACATTTTTGCTCTGAAGTTCAGCTATAAAAAATAAACACAAATTATTTTTCAACTTTCTGAAATCTGTAACCTTGTAGTGCAAAGTTTGCAAACCAATATAAAGTGTCTAAAGTAAACATCAGGGTTGAAGAGAACTCTGTTTAAGGCATTAACCATGAATAAAAGTGCAAACATAAAAGGCTACTTTGTAGAAGTAGATATGATTCTATCAAATTTATCATTGCAGGTTATTTAATTACATATTTGCTGTAATAATTGATAAAATTAGGTTAGAAACGATAGAAGAGAAATGGCACGATACACACTTTTATATTGTCCCCACGATATGTATTGTCATATTGCCCAGCACTACTTCATGTCATATCATATATGCTACCGTGGTGCTGTTAAATAAGAATTGAAAAGAATAAAAAACAGGATTCATGTAAATTTTTTCTGAAAAAACAGATTTTCTGTCATGACGACATGCTTATACCTGGTGATAAATACCACTTCCCAGTGATGATTCATCTGGTGACAACAGAGGAATAGAGGATAAAACTCCTACAGAGGCCTATCATCTGTTTATGACTGACATACCGATTCACTTAATGCATTAATGCATGAATTTACCCTTTGGGTGATGAATAAAGGACATATAATTTAAGATAATCTAATCAAAGCATGAGACACAAACACTATCACATTTAGGAAAAATAAAATAAATGAAAACTGAGGATTTGAAGGAATTCTGGTATCACATTACAACTAATCTACTGAATTCAGGTGACAAATTTGAGAGATCACTGAATCATACCAACTTTAAAACTTATTTATATAATCTTAAGTGTAAACTCTGTCATAGGTCAGCTTTCCCTACAGGGTGGCTGTAGCTCAGTGGTTGTCCAGTTAGGCAGTTCGATCCCAGCTCCAACTGTCCACATGTCAAAGTGTCCTTAAGTGAGACTGAACAGTGGGCCTGGCAGTGCCATGCACGGCAGCAGCCACCCACTAGTGTGTGAATGTGTATAAATGGTGAATGACAGGCCAGGTAAAGTGCTTTGGGGCACCTTGATCATGTCTAGATAAGTGCAGTCTATTTACCATTTACAGCTGCAAATTATAAGCAACACATCTGTGCTTCTAGCGATAGGTATCACACCGTTCAACTGCATAATTATTATTATTATCAAGCATTAAAAGCTTGCAACAGATGATGCCTTAATCACGAGTGAAGAGCTGCAAATCTTTTAGAATAAACTTGGCAAATAAACTCGAAAACTCTCATTTTCTGCTGCTTCATTCTTTTATTAAATTGGATAATGCTTGGTGCCTGGCATCTCAGTCTCTAGTTAAATTTCAAAATACAAATCTGATCAATAACACTTCTGACCACAAGGGGGCAGGATATCAGAAGAAAGTTTATGCGTCAATTCCTGGCATAAGACACAACCAAGTGCACCTCTAGCGGGGTAAAGTGGTATTACAAGACATACGGGCCCATCCCCACTCAATAGCTCAGTCAGTTGAGCAGTGGCCCGCATACAGAAGCTATTGTCATCCTGCAGCGGTTGTAGGTTTGACACCCGGCCTGTGACCCTTTTCCTTATGTCTTCCCCTTCTCCCTGTGTCCCACTTCCCTGTCTTCCTCGCTTTCAATAATGAAGACCACTAGAACCACAAAACCTTCAACAACACATGAGTTTGTGCTGTTAAGACTGAAGAGTGTTTCCAAACAAGCAGAGCTTCTTCAGTCGCCTAGATGTTCAACATCTGTGGCAGCTGGGCGTAGCAGCAAACAGAGGCACACGGCCGAGTGGCATTTTGAGCTAAATGCTATCCACTGTCGTCTGTCTACAGTCCATGGCAACAAAAGGTAGCAGCAACTTTTTTCTAAGATCTTAAATGAGTGGGAGAAATGTTTGGCACTGAGCTGCACAAGACAGAGACGCACTTTAAATATGAAAGCGAGACCAGCAGCATCATTTTATCAGAGTATCCTATATAATAACAAGACCTGATGAAAATACATTTACAGCTATGGTGGTGTTTCACATTGCTGAAATATATTGCAACTATTTGCAGCTGAAAAGCTTTTGTTCATCTACATGCTGAATACTATTGATCCTACATACTTCTGTATTATTATTTTTGAATATATCAAGTATTTAAGCGAAGTTTGCATGTATTCTAATAATGAAAGTAATCTTTTGTTATTCATTTTTATGCAATGTGATGTTATGTTTTTTTTTTGTTTGTTTGTTTGTTTTTTTAAAGGCACAGCACCAAGCCCTAGTCTGGATGTAAGACAACAGTGCTCGACGGCCTCAGACCCAGGATGCAGTGCTTTTTCTTTATCGTACCCAAACACACGTGCCACTAAATGCACTGGGGACAATGTGGGGTTCAGAGTCTTTCCTGAGGAAACTTTGACATGTGGATGGAGGAAGTCATAACATCCGATTGGGAAACAGCCAATTCTATCTCCTGAAGCACATCTGTCCTCTCCATCTGCTGTATTACCTTTGAAACACAGCTTTGCTGCTCTCTGAAGCTGTTACCTCCTGCAAATTAACTCATCGGTGGCTGTCTGTGGCACAGAAGCCTTCAGTAACGACACTATAACTTACGCAGTTAACTGATTTATTTGTTCATTATAAGCAGTTATGCAAATGCATATAATCCAAAAACATGCAAACGATGTGTTAAAATTCAACCAATTATGAGTCCAATGAATGCAATGTCTATCAGGCATATCACATATTTAGGAACCCTTGCTATACAAGCATCGCAAACTGACAAATTCTCTGTAGTGGTAGAATTTTAAAGGCATATAAAAATTAATTGTTGACCTTGTAAGTCACTAAACCATTGCACCACACATTCGCTAATAAAAGCTCACACACAAATTTCCATCATAAAAAAGTACCTACTGATATCAAATAAAGGTGTAAATTATGTTTTCCAACATGGGCACAGCTGCAGATGGACGGTTCTCAGAGAGAACCTGTCAAATGGAGCATCAACAGTCACAATCCACACAAACACTGAGACATCTTTGTCACAAAAACACATAACAGATGGTACTGAAGGACCTCTCCTGGCTCGCTGGGCAAACAAAGTATATCCCTCAAAAACAATAGCAACCACTGTTAGTTATAATTCTACCTTTGTGTTATTCCCTCTGTCAAAAAAAGACCTCTCATCATCATCATCTCGCCTCCTTTGTTAATCCCCACCATTCCTTTAAATCTGTCTCTCTCCTCTGCTTTTTCATGTGATTGTTTATAACCCTCCTCCCATATTTCCCAGTTGCCTCCTAAATTCAACCTCTTTCTCCCCCGCTACCTCTTCTTGGCGCCCATGTATGCCTCGCTGAACAGCGAGAAAGCCTGTCTGGTCAGAGGGCCAGAGTCAGGCTGATGAGCTCCGGCCGAAACTGCCGTCTTCTGGCCTGATTCCAGGGGTGTACATGGGTGGTCTGCGCTCTGAGAGACACTCTTGATGTCTTAAATGAGACTTCAGTGTAATGATGGAGGCTGGTTCTGAGCTGGAACTGGATCCAGATAAATAACGAAGATTAGTCACAAACATAGTTCTTGATTCCATTGCAGCTTAGAGTTGGATGCAGGGCTTGAACTTCTGTGCAGTATTGTAGGTACTGGATGTAATTTCACAGAATTCTACAAATGTTTAACGCAGTGCAAAGTAGTGCTGGGCAATATGACGATACATATCGTGGGGACAATAGAAAAGTGTGTATCGTGCCATTTCTCTTCTATCGTTTCTAACCTAATTTTATCAATTATTACAGCAAATATGTAATTAAATAACCTGCAACGATAAATTTGATAGAATCATATCTACTTCTACAAAGTAGCCTTTTATGTTTGCACTTTTATTCATGGTTAATGCCCTAAACAGAGTTCTCTTCAACCCTGATGTTTACTTTAGACACTTTTTATTGGTTTGCAAACTTTGCACTACAAGGTTACAGATTTCAGAAAGTTGAAAAACAATTTGTGTTAATTTTTTATAGCTGAACTTCAGTGTAAAAATGTGTTTTTCTCCTCTCAGAAACTGTTGTGCACTTTAAAAAAAATGTGAAAGCTACTGTACCTCTGTACCTACCTGTTTTTGCTGCATTAAAATGTATGTTTGTGACAGTTCAGCTAAATGTCCTTTCAAAATAAAGTTGAAAAGTAAGCAATGAAATTTTTGTTAAACTTTTCAGAGAATAACTGAAAACATACTTTATTATGGTATATCGTGATATATATCAATATCGTGATATAAAATAGTCCATATCGTGATATATGATTTTTTTCCATATCGCCCAGCACTAGCGCAAAGTGAGGCTGGAGGAGGTGGAGCACAAGACGTGGGTTTAGATTAGAGGGGTCTGGAGTAAGACCAAGAAGCTGGAGTTGTAGCGGGGCCAACCTCCTCCTCAGAGCCGAGATGGTTGCTGTGTTTCTGTGTGCTGTTTACATGCACTGGGATGATGGCAGTGAATAAGAACAGAGGACTCATAGTTGAAGGGGACATTGAGAAAGCTGAAAAACGTCAACTCCTGCCCACAGCATATCTAATCAGTACTGAGTCAACACCCCCACACACTCGTATAAGTTCCTGACAAGTCCTGTTGCAGGACTGTTCCTGGTAATGAAGATATGTCCCACACATAATTGAGGCCATGTAAAGGAACTTAGGATTGACCATGAATCCTGGCATACTTCTGCACGGAAGAGTCCTGAATGATCCAACATGGCCGCTTCAGCCAAACTCTACCGGAAAGAACTGCGGAGTTGGCGACGGTCATCCACAGCGGGATGTCCTTCAAATTTCGTTTCGGTGGGTTAGGGGGTAATCAAAAATGGCTGCAACATGAGAGCACAAAAATCAGCCACTTTTTATTTTATTTTTGTGTGTTATATCAGAACTTACTGATTAAACGTTTTTGCAGCTTGATAAATTCCCACTGCTGCCTGAATTTTTTTTAAGTATTCCAGTTGGACTGTAGAAGTGTCTGTTAAGCCATTTACAATTAATTCACTCCGCTTCATAAATGTTAAAACCCTCTTTCTAGGAAGCGGCCTGGTACTTGGGGCAGATTACGCATCATTGAAGCTTTTTTTTTTTTAATCGCAGAGAATGATACACGAATGCACCACACAAAAACCAACAGGAGGATGGGAACAAAACCAACAAAAAAATTAAACCCCTTAACGACCATTTGGACATAAAACACCATTCTGCATGCCTGATGCTGAAGACACGACAACGGTGCTTGTGTGTATGCCTTTTAACAGTATCATAGGCAGCTGCTTTAGCATCACTCCGCTTCTCACAACACTTTCAATCATAACCTGCAGCGCGGATGAAAGTGAGGCTACAGAGGCTTCAGTGTTGCAACAAGCGCTTTATACTGCCCTTTACAGCACTGTTCTCTATAAATTATATTTTTCTGCTGCTCACCTGACATTTTGAAACCCAAACCATCATCAAATAATTGCATCATTGTTTGTACTTTTATGGACTAGCATCTCTATGGCAGCTTGGTGGTAGCCTGGCGTCTGTATACATCACTGTGTTGTTACTGCGGGTGGAAGAGGATTAATATGTGAGATACAGGATGGCCTCTATGAGTTTTATTATTACTGCATCGTTATAAATGGTAAATTCTACGCGTATGCAGCGTGTATATAAAACATTCATATAAAAATATTCTATCACATACATCATAATGTCTTGCCCTAATAGTGAAATTCAAAGTTATTTTTTTCCAATGCTGCCCAGTCAAAGACTGAAATTGTCTTTTTTTTTTTTTTTTAAGTAAGGTGAAGTCAGGCAAGCCTACCGCCATCTTCCATGAGTTGCAGGATGATTGACTGCAGCTCACAGCGTACTTCTGCTTGGAAGGATCCTGAAAAGATTCACAGTGGGTCCAGGCTTCTTTAAATGAGCAGACTCCTCTGCATCTGCCACTTGATCTCGAAACATTCGGGGTAAAATCATAACCTCTCACGAATCCAGCCAAGCGGCCGGCGCTTCCTCAATCGCTGTCCATAGAGGCTGCGTTGAGGATGGAGTAAGCCAGTGAAGAACCAGACCTGCTCTCGGCGTTCTGTGGGACTTGGCTTTAGTCTTCATAAGTGATAGCTGATATCTATTTCTATGCTTTTCAGGAGGTTCATATTTTCCAGGTGTGTTCACCTGTGTGTTTGCATGCATCGTGGCAGAACTCTGCCATGAACCAGGTAGAGAGCAGAGAACTGTAAATGCAGTACCACATAGAGACAGAAATGACGCATCAATAGCATAAATAACATATGGTTATTTAGTTTGTTTAATAAAAAAAAACAAGGAATAGACCTGTTCTGTTGGAAAATTTACCTTAAATGACTGATTATTCAAAATAAGAAAGGTTTTAAACTCCACAAATTCTACATTTTTTTCCTGTTTTTTTTTTTTAGACTAAAAGTAATTACCATCTTGTTGAAAGTTTTGGAGAAAGTGAATGACTGAAAACAGCTCCTCAGGGTGAATTACATACTAGCCATGTCTGCTCATGATTTTCTGCATGACACACATCTTGCATCACTGTGTCTAAGAAGACTTCAGCAGCACTTGAGGGTTGAAAAGGCAACATCAACAAACAATACACACCATCATGGTCTGGAGGGTTTCGTGATTACACAAACTTTCACTCAGGTAAACAATCACAAGTAATGACTTGTGTGTAGATGACAAACTGCAAAAAACACTTGAAGTTAAATCTAAATAAGTTGAGAGGACCATGCAGCTTAGCTATTAACCTCTTCACCATAAAACAAATATTTACTGTGATCTCTACAACAATTTAGCCAACTCTAAAACATGAGACGAGCTCAACACTGATGCTCAACTTAACACAAGTTTGGAAACCATTCGTGTTAAAACAGAATTTTATCTAATGCAAAACATGTTCTGCATGTTACTGGACACACATTTAATTAAAGCACCGACACACTTGCTCACTTTCAGGCCACAACTGATAAACCCTGAAGTTTTACAGCCAACAACTTTTACAGGATGGAGGAAGTCAATACTTTTTACACCGTAGCTGGTAACCTGCCAAACACACCAGCAGACTGAAAAACAAAGAGGTGTCATCCGATAGTTTTACTGAAGTCAAATGAAAACACGGCTAGAAACCCTTCTATGAACGCTTAGATTTAAAGACCAGTGTGGTGTAAAACAGAAGGCAGGGAGTGTTTGGGTCACTGCTGTTACTGTCATGTCCTTACATTAGCTCGCTGTTGCTGAATCAGAGGTGATAATTAATAGCCAGTTCTCTCGCTACTGCAAACACAGGACAGCAACTCTCTCCCAGCGTTTCCCAGATTTATAAAGTGCTCTGTAAACACACTGCACACTGAGTGACCTTGGAGCTACTGAGTGCTTTAACTACCGCCAGTCTGTTCGCAACAGTGTGTGTATGAGGCTGTCCTAGCGTCCACATCACACTGAACGAGCCTTCTTACATTTTAATGTCTTCTGATATGAAACTGCTTGTATTAATGTTTACTAGTGCTGGGCAATATGACGATACATATCGTGGGGACGATATAAAAGTGTATATCGTGCCATTTCTCTTCTATCGTTTCTATCGTTTCTAACCTAATTTTATCAATTATTACAGCAAATATGTAATTAAATAACCTGCAATGATAAATTTGATAGAATCATATCTACTTCTACCAAGTGGCCTTTTATGTTGCACTTTTATTCATGGTTAATGCCTTAAACAGAGTTCTCTCCAACCCTGATGTTCAATTTAGACACTTTATATTGGTTTGCAAAGTTTGCACTACAAGGTTACAGATTTCAGAAAGTTGAAAAATAATTTGTGTTTATTTTTTATAGCTGAACTTCAGTGCAAAAATGTGTTTTTCCTCCTCGCACTTTAAAGAAAATGTGAAAGCTACTGTACCTCTGTACCTACCTGTTTTTGCTGCACTAAAATGTATGTTTGTGACAGTTCAGCTAAAAGTCCTTTCAAAATAAAGTTGAAAAGTAAGCAATGAAATTTTGGTCAAACTTTTCAGAGAATAACTGAAAACATACTTTATTATGGTATATCGTGATATATATCGTTATCGTGATATAAAATAGTCCATATCGTGATATATGATTTTTTTCCATATCGCCCAGCACTAACTACTTCAAACAGAAGAAAATTATTTCAGTAGAGCACAAATAAATTATACTCTTCCGGGTTTCGCTCAAAAAAAGGACAAGTAGGTAATTATCAGACAACAGCAACCCCATCTTCTCGGTGCATACCTGAAAAAAGGAGCTCCAAACTTTTGTTCAGTAACGTAAAATGAAAGAAAAACTTCCCACTCATAAAAGTACAAGAACCCATCATCCAAGCAAGTTTAAATACAGGGAGTGACCACAAATCATCCTCCTCCCCCTCAGCTCCATGTGTCACAAGCACTTGTGCAAAAAAGAAAAAAAAAAAGACAGATGACCAAGAGAAGGGAGTAGACAGCTGTCTTGACAGTCACATATATGAGCAGTCGGTAACAGGTTTGAATGTAAATAGTGGGTTAGTGGGGGGGGCAGCATGTTCCCAGCAACAGCAATCATCTCTGGCTCTAACGCCGCCTGGTATCTCGCTGCCCCCCCCTTCACATCGGCCTAACAATAAAGTTATTATGCTTTTTCTCTGACTCAGTTAATCCATGCCGTGAGATTTTAACAACAGAGGTTTTTGTTGTGGGCCCAGCTCGGTCCCAGAAACGCAGCACCGCACCGGGAGAAGTTGTAAAGTACACGTACAGCTCTTAACTACAACACACACACGCAAAAAAAAAAATATAAAAGAAAATACAACACAAAACGGCAACATAAGTGTGAAAAAAAAAAGAGATAACCCGTCAGTTACTGGAGGGAATACTCACATTAAAACGCAGGTCTCCCTTTAACCAAAAGAAACACAAAGTCCACCTGATCTCATGTCGGAGACGCAGCTGAAGACGAAGGAAAAAAAAAAAAAAAACAACCAAAAACAAAAGATATGCTGCTGCTGCAAAGTTGTTTCCGCTGAGCTATTAAACTCCGTTAAAGCACCGACACGGAAACGGAGACAGAGGAGGGTCGCTGGTTTAAAAGTTGAATCGCTCCAGCAGCTCTGGACTCGGGAAACACAAACTGTGTCGCATTCCTATGGTTTCAGCAAGACGCGGCCCGGTATCATGACGTCATCGAGACGGATCGACACGGAGGTGGAGAGAGAGACGGACGGACTAGCGCGGTTCAGCACGGGTCGACTAACAGCCTCATATCCTGTCAAATATACGGCTTATGAACCGAACACAATGGTGGTATTTCCCCCCCCCCACTGACTTCCTGTCATTTAAACGGAAACTTGTCGTCGCAGGTGTATGGTTACCTGCGCGGTCACGTGAGGAAACTCTGACTAATAGACGCCCCTCCGCCAGAACGAGTTCAAGGGTGCAAATATTTACATTATAAAATATTTCAACACCGTTCATTAAAAAAAAAAAACAAAAACAAAAAACAAACAACATTTTGTTTGTAAAGTATAAACCTAAAGCCCATGGTAATAGTTTTACTGTACTTCTATGTAAATCTGGTTATGTTTACTTATAAAATAATACATTTAATTGTGAGGGATTGGTATTGTATTTAAATAATTTCTTCATTCAGATTTTTATTTTTCCTCCAAGATGGATAAAATAATTTGGATTCACATTTCCTGCCATGAAAACAACTTTAATTGAAGGTGTTTTGTAATACAGAAAAGTGGAAAACAACCCTATTAAACTGCATCTTTGTATCTATGCCTAAAATGTGGTAATTAATAACCATTTCTGCTGAAAAGTTTAGGTTCAAGAGAATGCTATGCACTTTGCACTTTTTTTTTTTAAATCATGATTATTATTACTATTAACAGATTAACTATGAGGATCCCTTTGTTACTGGACAACATGACTCACTCCAGCTCAGCAGCTCTGACAGCATGGCTCAAATTAGATCTTCTGATCAAGGCAGGCTCCTGTGAAATACCATGTTTGCCTGCTAATATAAACAGATCCATCACCAAACTGAGGACACACAGTCAGTCAAGGCCAAAATACAAAACACCGTCTCATAAATGTGGGTAACAATTCACCAGACGGATCGTGTTGGCATCATTTGTTTTATGCACACACTTGTAAGTAAATGGAAAATATATGTCTCACTGTCTTGCTGATGTGTAGTCCTGTCAGTTTAACAGCACAAACAAATAAAAAGGTGTTTTACCATTGGATTGCAGATGTATTCCTCTACACATTATACTACATAAACTACTGAACACTTGCTTTCATGGGTGCTTTCTCGCCAAATTTACATAATGTTTTCTATATATAATGTGCATGAATTGATAAGTAAATGAATACATTTGCAGCTTTAAAAGTTTGCGATAATCCTGCAAGGCTCTTTTAACTTTCATCAGACAACGGCGATCTAAAATCAAGATATGATGAGCTTTCAGTGTGAGTTATTCAACAAATCCAGTACTCAATGACCCATCTATTATCTACAATCTAACAGACCACAAAGTGTCAGGCTCAATAAGGAAAAGGCCTGTTGACATTCCTTTGAGAGTAAAAATACAGCAGGAACTGGTCCACTGAACGTATCAGAGCCAAACCTGCCAATCCCGAGGCCAAGTTCAAACAAAGCACGCAGTGTTGCAGCCAATAAGAGCCGACTTCCAGACGCATGTTGTGGAATGTGGAAAGGTCAATGATAACGACAACAGAGAGACTGGTGGAGCATAAGGAGTACATCAGGTATTTTACACATATCTTAACACAAATACACACTGGAATCATGAGCTATTTTGACTGTGAACAGGAGCAAAGGGACATTTCTAGCATTACACATTCCACCTGATGAAGAGAAATAGATTTAATGAGTTCACTGAATAGCATCTATGAGCTGCATACGCTTACAAGTTTAAAAATTAGCTTCTAGGAAGAAATATGCCGACACACTTGAGTTAGAGCAAAGCTAATGCTGCAAGGCAGAAAAAGACACAAAGACAAACGGCTAGAAACAAATATCGCAAAATATAATGAGTTTGACAATCTGCAGTATACTGCACACTGATGACGGGCCACTATGCCACAGTAACTGCATCTACGTTTCTGATGCAGTGAGAAACACCATTTACAAACAAAAGCCCAAAGAGCTAAATTTAATGGGTTCTTCCTCATTGTGGTTCAGTTCTACAGGTTTCATTGAATTTGGCAAAATGTGCACACAGACAGACAAACAAACAAACAGATGGAAACAATCACATTGCTCAATCTCAGCTGTTGCCTTGGTGGACAATTAAAGGCCTTACGCAGCAAAAAAAAAAAATAATGGACTCGTGAATATGCAGCCACTTTCACATAAACCACGACTAATTCCACTTAACAAGAACGAATAACTGCAGCGTGAACAATTGAAACTAGCTAGTGAAGAGCCATTTATCTGTCAAATATATTCAAGGATGTGTTTATGGTAGCAGACTATTCTGCCTCAGTCTTACCCCAAACAGTGAAGCATTGTGAGCCATTAAAAAAAAAAGAAGACAACCATAATGAGAGGTTTGAAGGAAGTATATTATTATACCTCTGTATAATATGCATGCTTCTGTTTTCATACAGCATCAACAGAAGGGAGGTTTAACAGTCCCTGAGATAAATCCTGACCTTGAGGTTTCTGAACACGCATCAGCTGAACCTGAGCTGTTCAGTCGACTCCACGTCAGTTCACTCAGGGTTGCTCGCAGTCACGCTAAACTTGTGCAGACACGATCTACGATCATCAATGCCATGTTAGTAGTGGCAAAGAAGGAGCAATAGATTTCTCAGAATGAAACCAACAAGTCCTATTCAAGGCTTATGAAAATAGGAAAAGTGTAACAAAAAAAAAAAAGCAACTGTGTTTTTGACAAGGAGAACTTGGCAATGAGTTACTGGTTGCATAAACGTGTGATTATTCACAAAATAAATCTGAAAACACTTTAGATTATTCATTTACTTTTGAAAGTGGTTTTTATTATGCTCTTAGTGTAGCTCACAGCACAGCTTATGTTGTTAAAACTAAAAAGGGCGTAGTAACATGTGAAGATTAAACGTAAAAGTGTATGGAGTTTGACCTTTCTATTTCATTTATTCATCAGTGTATTTTCATTCAAATAATGGATTGGTCATTGCTTTAACAACATCCATCTTAAAGCCAGAAAGAAGAAAGCAGAGGCCAGTAAAATAAGTTCTACCGAAGAGAGCTGTCAAGGTGAGATAAGATCGGCCCGTGGTCTCGTCCCCGTCTCAGGTGGACGCAGGTTATTTGTGCGTCTGTTTGATTTCTGTGGATCCTCAGGAGGGACTGCAGTGGCGTGGCAGTGATGAAGCTCCAGCCTTAAAAACTCAACGTAACCTGAACAAAACCAACCCTTCCACGTCCAGAGGGTATGATTCCACGGTGATTAACATGTTGTTCTTTTTGGAACCGAAGGCACAGGTTTACAGCTTGACTACTTTACTTTATCGGGCAAATAATAAAACCTGCTCTCTGGAATAACCCGCAGCTTCGGGTTCAACATAAAGTGATTGAGACCAGGTTGTGTTTAGAGGGAACGTTTCCATAGCGATTATCACACACAGACTATTTTGAAACCGAAAATGCAAGTTTAGACCTCTTTCTGAGTTTACTGAGTGATAAAACCTGCTGTTCTGGAAAACCCTCCAGCACTCGGTGAATCTTAGGCAACAAAAGTGTTCACATTTTCATACACCAGGACACAGAGCTATCATGCCACTAGTCCTCATGATCACACAATGAATAACAGATTCAGCACTGGCGCTAATGCAGCATGAAAAAGTATGTATTCACAGAGTTTAATCCTCAAAGAAACAGAACATCAAGGTGGCAAAATAAAGAGGAACGCCCTCTCTACCAAGACAAACGATGCACTGTATTGGATTTCAGGTAGTGCTGCAATATCCTGAAAGTAACCAGTAGAGATGCTTTATTTGACTTCTGATCAGAGTTCAGATATCAACGGAGGCTTGTTGATGCTGCTGTATGTCGTTTTCAAATTGCACTGCAATAAAAGTGAAAAAACTGCAGGAAAAACAACCTTTCAAATAAGTTAAAAACAACAGTCATTCATCTGAACAGGATTAATGAAGTCAGGCTTTTGCAACAGTAAAAATCTGAAGGTTTAAACTTTAACCAATTCTTTTGACCAGTACCATCATTCAGATAAATGATGTCAGTATCGGCCCACGATACCAATTCTGGATCAGATCAGTCCCACCTCTCGTAAAAAGCATGATTTCCTGTGCCGTTTCTACCGAAGCACCATACTTCTCATAATATTTCAAGTTTTATAGTTCTGAACTGCTCAGCAGAGACACAAGTCTAATATCAAATTAATATTCCAATCAGCTGTCTATGTATTACTCTCAACTAAAGGTCTTCAGAACCCCCCCCCCCCCCCCCCATCCAATAGGCTGTGAAATGTCAGGTGACAGGTCAAGCAAAAGTAAACAAACAAACAGATTGGTTTGGCCAATGTCAGGACTCGGGGCAGTTAACTGATTATTCATTAACGTGGCGTGTTTGTTATAAAACAATCGTGTTGCCATAGCGTGTTATTACTGGTCTGCCCAGCAGCACAACGGATCGCCAACATGATAATATACAGAATAGATACAGAAGATCATTCCCGCCAGAAGCCATCAGCCTCCACAACACGACATCCTATTATTATTATTATTAATTCAATATTATTATTGCTGTCATTTATTTATTGTTGAAAAAAAAAAAAACCTTACTACAATGTTGAATTTCCCTTCTGAGATTAATAAAGTATTTTCATTTCATTTCATTTTTCATTTCATTTCATTTCATAACGTTGGATGAGAGAATATATCACGACACGTCCTGACCGGTGTAGGCTATTAGCGTTAGCAGTTGCTACCAATAGCATCTGTATCCACAAAGAAAATAACGACATGGATTGATTGTTGTTTACATCACGTAGCCTATGTAGCAACTGAACCGGTAGAAGAAGACAACTTTAGGTAAGAAAATCAAGTTTTATTCAAGGCTAGAACAACTTTTAACATAAGCAACTATGGGCTGGACTGTCTCAGTTCTATTCAGGTATCTTGATTTGGTTCGTGTTCGGAAACTAAAGACTCGGGTCGGGTCGGTTCCGGGTCCATTCGGGTTCGAAACTAGGACTTATGATAATAGCTTGGGTCGGGTCGAATTTTCACAGGTCCATTCGGGTTCAGGTCCATGAAGGTGGACCCGTGAAGACCTCTACTCTCAACTACTCATCCCGTGAAGACAAACTACTGTTACACAGTGTAAGTGTCTTGTCAAATGTCGTGGCAAACTGTAAAACGTGACTCAGGGCAGCATCAGTCATCAGCTGCAACACCATCATTACATATGATGTCATGTTGTTGAAAACGGAGGCGATGAGGTGATAATGTTGTGCTGAAGAACATCACATCAGTCTCCTCTCTCATTAGAGTCTAGCCATCATGTTATATATAAATGATGGTCTATGAGATCACCCTGCCAAATATGTGAAGTTAATCAAATTCAAATATTCAGCAATGATAAGGATCATTTAGATCTCAATGACATGCTTGGAAATATCCTTGTAGCATTAGCTGTGAAAATATGGGCAGCTACCACTGAGTTGTACATAATCAAGGTAAGTCTTAAGAGATTTTCTCAGAAATCCCTCCTTGCATTTAGACAGCAAAAAAGTAAAGCCTTCTGTGCATAACCCTGTGTAAATTACCAGGCAGAGTCCTGCTTCTGTCATCGAGATTATTCCAGTCGTTGGAGTTAAAAAAAAAAAACGTCAACAAAACAGCAGATCTTTGCTCTCGTTTCCCCTCCCACTGCAACACACCAGAGCTATTCAGCAGCACTGCAAAGCAAGTCAGACTGAGGCAACATGCTGCCACCATCCAGAAGACTCTTTGTATTCAATCCGTTAAACCTGCATATAATCACAAACGTGCAGGTCCAAGCATGACTTTCAGCTTAAATTAAAACAACTGCACAAGCACTCACAAGAACAACACTCCCTCTCTCTGTTCCTGTGGGAAAGAAAATCAGGCTGAGGTACTTTTTTCTATTCAACTACTTGATCAATGAAATATTACTCATTAAAATTTCATAAGGAACTTATTTTGTCCACAACTTGAGATATTAACTTTATTATAAACACAAGCAGCTATCGTGTTTTGGATGCAGACTTCAAGATGCTTCCAAACCATGGAAACTACTTAGAATAAAGAACAATAAAAGATAATGAGGCTTCAAAAACAAAGAGGATGTGTAGTGATTATCCTGTTTGAAGGTGAACCAGGTATCACAGTTAACACAGAAGCTCGACTCTCTTCTTACAGCCCAGTCCAACGTTTTACCACAAATGCAAATGCCATAATTATAAATACAAGTGACCAATATCTTTTTTTTTTTTTCCAAAAACAAACCGGTATTTTAATGAACCTTGACTTTTCTAACAAGTAAATCTATGTTTTCAGGGGATTATTATGTTTTGAAGACATTTTCAAAGGGCAACTTTGTCTTAACTAGTTAAAAAAAAAAAAAAAAAAAAAAACACCTTATCAGCATCTGCATTTCCACATATCTTACATCACAGTATTTTCCTGTACACGGCGCTGGCCTGAAATACAGGCCGGGTGGTTGAAGCTGCGTGTCAGAAAAGAGTCTGTTATTGTTGTGATATGGAATATCTTTTTTTTTATTATTCAAATGGTGTTCTTGCCTCTGTTCCTGAACACCTACAGAGCTGTGTTGATGTTGGCTGCTGAACTCATTCCAGAGAGGATTTTTCTTTTCCTCCAAGGCAATAAGCCGAGCCCTTTTTCTCCCTGTTGTAGGACAGAATCATAACAACATAGGGGCTGATATGCCCCCCCACCCCACCCCCACCCCCCAAAAAATCTCTTACACACCAAGGCCTCACTTAATCCAGCTTTATTTGATCCTCCAGACACTTTTAAGTTGTTGGGGGTTTTTTCCTTCTTTTTCCTCAAGGGCTGGGTGAAACATTATGAATTTAAAAAGTACTCTGTTTTCCATTAACTTTGTAGTTTCTGCACATAGAAAAAAAAAGGTTCATTTAAACCAAGTTCTTCATGATCTTCTCTTCTCTATCATTTATCACCGTCACTCTTTTTCTCCACCTCAACCGCTCCCTTCATTCTCTCCATGTGGTCTCAACAAACATGGCTACCTGGACAAAATACATAAAAAACAAAACAAAAACAACAAACTCTCAGATTCATCCTTTGCTTTGTCTCCCTCTGTCTTCTCAAGCTCAACCCCATTTCTCTCATCCAGTCCAGTAGGGAATTTAAGGTGGATCGGATCGGCCGATCAACCTTATTATAACACGCCGATCTTTTTTTCATTATTTTTTTCCTCAAAAAGTGATCCTGATTAACACAAATTAATAAAGTAATCATATTACACAAACAAACATATTTTTTAAACTATATACATTTAATCATTTGCACTAAAATGAAGTTTCTCAGCAGTGCTGTCTTGTATATCTACCTTAAAAGTTTTAAGACCGGCGGCGTCAGGATAAACTTTAGCAAACGAACGACAAAGGTGCGCAAACATGTGCAGCGGGTCTTGAAAGAAGTTAAGTTAATATTTTATGTTATTTTTATTCTGATGTGATTTCATTGATTGCAAAGACTTCTGCTAGTGTTTTCATTGCCTTAAACTGCTAGCCAAGTTCACCTGCTGCTATTTAAATGGAAGTGCTATGTTCTTTAGTACTGAGACTGTTGAACAGTCACTGTTCTATAACTAAATGTGTTTTATAATAATTCTCCCAAACAAAAAAGAAAGAAAGATGAGTGTTTAAATAAGTTATTGTTTATTTTATGAGATGATAAAAGCTATTAATCTCAGCTTGGATGCAGGCCTATTTATTAATGTAAACAGGAAATAAAATGCATAGGAAATTAAACTCTGTTTGCCCACTCAAAAGAAGTGAAATCGGATCGGAAAAAATCGGAAATCGGCCGATCTTCAAAATTAAAAGATCGGAATCGGATCGGGACCCAAAAAATGTGATCGGGACATCCCTAATCACAAGTTATTGTAAAAGACCGTCACATGTTCTCAGAGACAGAAGTCATGAGTTACAACTACTCCCTGAAGATGCACTGGACGACAATCAACTGAGAAATAAAAACTCAATTACTTTTTAATGAATTATGTTTGTATGATAGGGCTGTAGCGATACACTAATACACGATACGATACACGATATTCAGCTCACGATACGATGTATATCGACAATTCATCTTACAATACATTTACATCATTTTCTGAAAGATTTTAAAGGGACAAAGTGATTTTGGTGACATCTTGTGAGTGTTCCAATGACTTTGTTTGAATTTATTGAACTGAAAGCATCAATTACACATTATATGGCTGACAGGCAGCTTGCAAATGCTGGAAAAAATAAAAGATTTGTTGAGAAAAATAGTTTCATTTATTTCAACAGTGCAAATTGTTGCTTGCAAGCTTTTAAAGGTGGGACACGGGGGTTTTGGAAGAAGCTTAGAATATCGATACTCGCAGCTGAAAAATCGATACAGTAATCCCTCGCCAAATCGCGCTTTAAGTTCCGTGGTTTTAGTTATTCACAGATTTTTTTTCAGAAACATATAATATTAAAAAAAATTAATAAATAAAAAATCAAGAAAAAATTTCAGAAACACCACAGGATGTTGTGCGCGTTCTCTCGCAGCAAAGAAATGTTGTGAGCCAGCCTGGCCTCCTTTAAGAAGGTGGCCTTATGGGTAATGGTGTGGCCTTATGGGTAATGTAGTGTGTGTGTCGTGGGACGGCAGAATGAAAACAAGGTTAGATGAAAGAGCAGTTTCTTAACTACAGTTCAGAGACCAGAGGCTGTGAAGGTAGCAGAAAGACCACAGTTGAGCCTTTGTCTTGTTTCGCTGCAGTGTCTCGCTACTTTTTTGCGGTTTTTAAACATATTTTATACACATTATTTAGGCTCGGGGGGCTCTGGCTCGCGAAAAACAAGGGATCACTGTACTCGATAAAATATCGATATATATCGCAGAATCGATAAAATCGCTCACCTCTAATGTATGACTCAATAAATTTAGGAATTTCTTTCTCTTTCTGTCATTAAATTTGTTAATTAGATAAGAGTGAAACACTGGTAATTTGAATCCATTATGTTTCATGTACCTTCTGTTTTGCCAGCCCAATAAAGAGTCATAAAATGTTCACGTTAGAGGTCCTCACAGGTCCACTTTCATGGACCAGAACCCGAATGATCCCGCAATATTTGGACCCCGAACCGACCCGACCCAAGTCTTTAGTTTCCGACCACCAACCGAACCCAGTTACCTGAATAGAACCGAGACAATTCAGCCCATAGTTGCTCATGTTGAAAGTTGCCTAGCGTTGAATAAACTTGATTTTCTTACCTAAAGTTGTCTTCTTCTACCGGTTCAGTTGCTACATAGGCTACGTGATGTAAACAACAATAAATCCACGTCGTTATTCTCTTTGTGGATACAGATGCTATTGGTAGCAACTGCTAACGCTAATAGCCTGCACCGGTCAGGACGTGTCGTGAACATGTTCTCTCATCCAGCGTTGTCATGTTGGTGATCCGTTGTGTTTTTACAGCTGCCGGGCAAACCGCTAATAACACGCTACGGCAACACGATTGTTTCATGACAAACACGCCACGTTAATGAATAATTAATTAAACTGCCCCGAGTCCTGACATCAGCTGCCATCGCCAATATCTTTACCTCTCTGGAGTAAACGCGGGCCCAGCCTGTCAGAGAGCACCGACCGGACCTGAGACTAACTACCGATTCTGACTCGAACCCAGAGTCACGTCTTTTGAATGGAACCTCAGGTCGGAACCTCAGGTTTTCGGGTTGTTCCGAAGACCTCTAGTTCACGTAAAGATTCATGGTGGTTTTTGTGGCTCTTATTTTTGGGGAATAACGCAAAATCAACTTGAACTAAAAAAAAAAAAAAAAACATTATTTTTTATTTTAACACCATAATCTTATGATTTTTTTTTTTTTTTAATCCCAACAGACAGTGCATCTACCTGACTTCTGCGCTTTCACTCTCTCGCTGTCATCCTGCTTATTAATGTGAAAACTGTCTGGAGTAGTGCTGGGCGATATGGGAAAAAATCATATATCACGATATGGACTATTTTATATCACGATAACGATATATATCACGATATACCATAATAAAGTATGTTTTCAGTTATTCTCTGAAAAGTTTGACAAAAATTTCATTGCTTACTTTTCAACTTTATTTTGAAAGGACATTTAGCTGAACTGTCACAAACATACATTTTAGTGCAGCAAAAACAGGTAGGTACAGAGGTACAGTAGCTTTCACATTTTTTTTTAAGTGCACAACCGTTTCTGAGAGGAAAAACACATTTTTGCACTGAAGTTCAGCTATAAAAAATAAACAAATTATTTTTCAACTTTCTGAAATCTGTAACCTTGTAGTGCAAAGTTTGCAAACCAATATAAACTGTCTAAAGTAAACATCAGGGTTGAAGAGAACTCTCTTTAAGGCATTAACCATGAATAAAAGTGCAAACATAAAAGGCTACTTTGTAGAAGTAGATATGTTTCTATCAAATTTATCGTTGCAGGTTATTTAATGACATATTTGCTGTAATAATTGATCAAATTAGGTTAGAAACGATAGAAGAGAAATGGCACGATATACACTTTTATATTGTCCCCACGATATGTATCGTCATATTGCCCAGCACTAGTCTGGAGTTCACAGAAAATGTTTGACCAGCAGCTCCTCTAACCTCTAACCCTCCATGTAGGAGCCCTGGGTCAGCTGGCATCAAAGTAATAACAACACGCCTCCTGTCGTCAGCTCTGCCCCCTGCCAGACACGTCTGCTGACAATCACCAACAGGTCCCAACTGTCTTCACCTTTAGAGCCCAGCTGCCCAGCTGAGATCCACCAGAAACACCTCCCTGCCAAGTCCCAGATGTTCTACTACCACTTTTGCTTTCTGATCCCGATTATGATACCTGGGCTTTGAGTATCTGCCAATACTCAGAACCAACCTGATACCAGTCAGAGTCTAAATGTCCATCGTAAAGCCGACTGCCTGACATCTGTTCATCCAGAGTGGAGAGAGCAGTTCAGAGGTGTATTTCCGACTCAGCCAAAAGTGACTCCAAGTGTTAAATAAAGTGGTATCGACAGCAGCTTGTCATACAGGACAATGAATTTGACAATTTTGTCCATCACCGCTGAGCTTTCTGGCTTTCTTTTGGGAATCTCTCTTGTTTCTGAAAAGCAAACTCAAAAGTTGGCTGCAGCGGTTCTTCTGTCTTTCCCTTTGATGAAAAAAAACCTCCTGCTCTTTCACCATATGGTTTCCTTAAACTCTTTGTACTTTTATAAGATGGCAATATTCGTGCCACCTCTGGAAACTGCAGCCTTGTGTAATGAGGACTCCAGTGTAAAACTATATTGCCAACATAATGTTAATGCTAGATAACTTTCTTAGTCTAATTACCCACACCCCACTGCTTCTCAGTCCGCCAGCTCAAAACAGGAAGGTGCAAAGCAGTAACCTCCTGTGCTGGCTTTCAGAGCCACAAAGAAAAACTGGGACTCAGTGAAAAACTACATAGTATTAGATGGTGTACAGTTGCAAATGCTAACCAACCCCGATCCTGTCATTTTTGGCAGAATCTGTGAGTATTGGCGATTTTGCCCTCGGAATCGGAACAAATCTACAACCAAGTTTCAAAAGAGGGCCGACGACAATCAAGACTGAAATCCCCAAAACTACTCTGTTAGCTGTGTCCTTAGAGATGCTGTTGACTTGTTTGTGCGTGCACCCTGAATATGAGGACAGCAAACAAAAGACCTGCAGGGAAATCCAAAAATACATTTAAAGTAATGAAAAGCGGGGGAACGTTTTAAACAGTTCTCACTTCCAACTAGGAAAAGTATTTATTTTAGCAAACCTGTTTTCAAAGTCTGATATTTATGTCAGTCAATTGATTTATTTTCTTCAGTAAAATGTGTCTTATTTACAGAAGCTAAATGCAAGCAACAGGTATCATTTCAATCAAAATCTGGCAGGGCTCCGATTTTGTCATTTTTTTTAACCGGGTAGAGAGATGTATGTATATGTGTGTGTGTGTATGTGTGTGTGTGTGTGGATGGGTGGGAACTTCCAGTGTATTTCAGTATAGGGTGATGGAAAATTAAAGAAAAATAAAACATACATTTCAAAATGTACTTTTCCGATACACTGCAGCTCTCTTCCTCAAGCCAAGTTAACTTATTTTTAAATAGGAAAATCAAGTATCCTGTTAGGTAGCCTGACACACATACTGTCTGAAAAGCACCTGGACCTGAACCTGGACCTTAAGGTCCATTTTAGACTGTCACTAGCGGACACCTTCATGTACAGATGCACAGTGAGATCTGACCCACTCAAACCGCATTCGTGGGTGGTCTGCGTGACACTGACCACACTCTTTAAACAAAAACGTAAATGAAAACAGAACGCAACCATCTGCAAATCTCATAAACCAATGTTTTATTCCCAATAGAACAGAAAGAACATCAGGAGAGGAACGTTCCTGTCTGAAGCAGGATTCTACCTGCAGTCCTGGACCTTCGTTGCCTAATTCTTACTTTATGATGCACCAATTGTTTTCTGTTGGTGAAAGGTCTGGACTGCAGGCAGGCCAGTTCAGCCCCCAGACCCTTCTCCTGCGAAGCCACGCTGCTGTGATGGATGCAAAATATGGTTCACCACTGTCTTGTTGAAATATTTAAGGTCTTCCCTGAAAGACACGTTGTCTGCTTGGGAGCATATGTTGCTTTAAAACCTCAACGTACTCTTCAGCACTGATGATTCCTTTCCAGATTTGGAAGCTCTTCCCGCCACAGGCACTGATGCAACCCAGCGCCATCAGAGATGGAGGCTCTTGAGTTGTTCACTCTCAATGAGCTAGGCGGTCCCTCTCCTATCCTCTCCTCTTTTACTTGCTTTTCTGGATTGCACAGCAAACCGTGTTCACAGACAACTTCTGGAAGTGTTCCTGAGCCCACGCAGAGATGTGCAGTAGAGAATAATGCCTCTTCTTCAATGCAGCGCTGCCCAAAGATCACATACATCCAGTTCTGATCTTTGTCCTTGTCTCTTGCGCACAGAAACTCCTCCTGATTCTCTGAATCTTTTTATGTTATAATGTAAAATATTTGGTGGGACATTCAAAGTCTTTGCAATTTTACATTGAAATTGTTCCACAACTTTTAGACAGTCCATCTTTACATCAGAGGAGCTGTGCCACTCTGAAATTCTCCTTTTATACCCAATCATGTGTGACCTGTTGCCAATTAACCTAATTAGTTGTCAGATCCTCCTCCATTTGCTTTTGATTTGTGCCAATTACTTTCCAACCCTTTTTTTTTTTTTGCTCCATTCCAACTTGCTTTACTTTTTTAAAAAATATTTATTATGAAATTGGTAAATATGAACTAGTAAAATGTCTCAGTTTCAACACATATGTTCTTTACGTTCTATTAGGAATAAAATATGAATTTATGAGCTTTTTTATATGCATATGTTTTTTATTTCTGTTTTAACACTGCATACCAAGTTTTTGTGGAATTGGGGTTATATTTCATTGAGGTTATCTCTGCTGAATAATTTGCAGGACATGATGTGGACGTCTCTGCTCGTGTATGGAGTGTAACTGAGAAGAGAACAGTGACCCCTCCATGCACCTCTGGCATCCCAGGAATGTTTGCTGTGCCCAGCACCAATCGCACAACCTTGCTGGAAGAAAATGTCTTTTTAATTCCCCGCAGGCACAACAGACACACAATGTACACAAAGCTACCTTTTAGGGGTTGCGTTTTGATCCGTTTTCCTGGGGAAAAAAAAAAAACATAAAAGAGCAAAGGGACATGTGGAGAAGACACCACACAGACAATATCCTGGTTCATCCTTCAATCTGTGCAGACGGTACGAGGCTCAGACACGCGACACCGTCCCGGTTTCACAGGTGAAAACGGAAGTTTGACATGATCCATTACGGGGAAACGACTACTTTTAATCTAGAGCAAGAAGAAATGCGACGAAGATCAAAACAAGTTCATTTGGACAACATCAGATTTTCTCCTGGATTTGCCATTAAGCCGTCCGGCGATCTTAACGAGGAAACACATCCTTCGCGTAAAACTAGCTTTTGTCGTGTCTACACGGCTTTTATCTGCCCAAACTCCCTTCGCGGGTCAGCTGCTGCCCCGTTCCCGGGCCCGTTCGCACAGACCACAAAGTTTACCCGCACCGCTGCGGTGTTTTTGCTCGTTACACGCAAGGAACGGACAGATCTGGTCTTCCCGGACGCAGACCGGACACTGAGAGCAGCTAACGTTAGCCGCTGCAAGTCGAACGGCGAGACGAGCCGCGCGACCAGTGCACGCGCACAACTCGCTCTAAGTACAGTTATATGTATATACTTTTCCCCCCCCGAAGATGATTTACTCACCGAGAAAGTCGCGGGAGAGCCTTTTCTTTTCTGCCGCGTCCCTCGGATGTTGGGGGGAACTTTCCCCGTGCTTAGAAGAGCACGGCCGGGCTGAGTTTGGACAAACTGTGAGACATTAGCCGAAGTCTCACTTTCCCGGCGCCATGTTGAACAGGGAAAAAAGACTACATCCGGGAAACTGCAGCCGAGCACCATGGAAACGGATCAGCGACGGTTGCTCGAGTATTCACGTGATTTCTGTGGACTTGGATTTGTAATAATATTTCTCTTTATACTTACGGGGAAAAAAAAAAAAAATCAGCCTGTGGGGCTTATTAGTTATGTTTAAGTTGATTTAGGTTATTATATTTTGTTATTCAAGTACTATCATTTTACAATATGTGTCAACCTCATGATGCTGTGAATAGATAGAATTATTTATCTCAAGACGGGCAAATTCAAGTGGCACAACATACTAAAAACATAGGAAAACCACTATCAATAATAATAATGAATTATTTTTTTTAATCAGCGCGTTTTAAGGACACTTTACAAATAAAACAAATGCAAACAATAAAAAAAATAGAAATAGAGTAAAACAACATAAAAGGATAAACAGAAAATAGTGGAGCAGTGGTGTTACAGAGAGTAACAGGTGAGTTTTGAGTCTGAATGTGAACAAACAGAGAGGGTTGAGATTTCAGATGTCTGGTGGGAGTTTGGGAGCAGAGCACCTGAAGGTGCAGAGAGGCACAGAGGGGAGGATGGAGGAGGATGACCTGAGGGAGCAGGATAGGAGATCAGAAAGATAAGGAGGGTTATGGATGCCCTTGAAAGTATATGGAAGATTTTTAAATATGAGCCTGGATTTAATTGGAAGCCATTGTAATTCTTGAAGGACAGGAGTGATGTGGTGAAAAGAGGGGGATCTGGTGATGATACGGGTAGCTGAATTTTGGACCAGCTGAAGCTCATGGAGGACTTTGTGATGAAGGCTATAGAGGAGAGCGTTAGAGTGAGGTAAACGGGAGGTGATGAGGCTGTGGACAAGGATAGAAGAGGAATGAACCCTGAGGGAAGGACGGAGACGATTAATGTTACAGAGGTGGAAATATGCACATTGGGGTATGCTGTTAATCTGAGACTGGACAGATAATGAGCTATCGAGGATGACACCCAGACTCTTAACCTGAGGGAAGGTGAAATTGAAGAGCTGTCAATTGTCAGGCAAAAGCTGTCTGCTTTGGATAGAGTAGATTTTTTTTACCAATGAGAATGAACTCTGTTTTATCCCTATTCAGTTTTAGAAAATTTGAGGTGAACCCTAATTTATTTCAGACAGTGAGTGAGGGAGGAGGGTGGGAGAGTGGAATCAGGTTTACTGGACAGTTAGAGCTAGGTCTCACCTGCAAAGCAGTAAAAAAAGGTTATTAAATTTACTGAAAATACTGCCAAGAGGAAAAAGGTAAGTGATGAACAGAAGGGGCCCCAGGGCAGAGCTCTGTGGGACACCTAATGAAACAGGGTAGGGATGAGATCTGAAGGATTTAAGATGAATGAACTGAGTGCAGCCAGAAAGATAAGAATGAAACCAGTTGAGGGGGTGCGAGTAAAGCCAACAAAAGATAATCTTTGTAGAAGGATGAAGTGAGAAATGGTATCAAAGCCCACTTAGATAAAGGAGAATGAGGATGGTGAGTAAACCAAAATCAGCTGCCATGAAGAGGTCATTGGTGATTTTGATGAGGGCAGTTTCAGTGCTGTAACGGTGATAATTGAATTTTATTCAGGCTGTGGAGTTCTTATGTTGCAACAAGTGAGAGATATAGATTTCACCGTGGATAATGAGGCTGGTTTTGCACGACAGACGCTCAACCTTTGGCTCTCATGGGCTTTCAGGAGGATACCAGGGGACAGTTAGTAGGAAGGAGACGAACCGAGTTTTTACTGGAGCGAGGGAGTTGAGAATATTGCATAAACCATCGTTACACGGAGCACAAAAAGTCAGGAAATTTGTGTTTCCTGGAGCCTCAGCAGCGTGTGGAGGAACCATACACAGCCACAACAGACTGGTCGCACGCTTCTTTGGGAGGACATCCCAGATTCCTAACTGACGGCAGGATAAGGAAACAGTCTTATTGAGATGCTCACTTCACGGCCTGTCTCTGACATCTCCCGTTATATCGGACTGGGTCTTCTGTTTCCAGATGGTACCGGGACTCACTCCAAATAATTGCTCCAGCTTGGTTTTGCTGAACGCCAGTTTGAAGCTGCCCTGCTGCATGGACCGTATCCAGATCAGTCAAACGTGGCACGCTGATTCTTGGAGCAGATACCAACTGACCAGTCAGGCACTTGATTGACAGCACTTGGGGCCACTTGAAGCTAAAAGCAAGAATCAATAACAAAAATAAATAAATAAATAAAAAGCTGTTTGGCATTGAGAGAAAAGAAAAAAGGCATTGAGAAAACTCAGATCTGCTGCTCATGCTAGAAAGGGATGTTCCAAATGTGGCACCACTTAAAAGGGATATAAACTGGCTTTCCAGTGGTATAAAATTTATTCCCAAGATGCATATTTACAACAAATAAATGATCCACTAAATACATATTTCCTTACTTTTTTTTTTTTTTTTGCTTAGTTTATTTAAACTAAGCAAGGGGTGGCTGTAGCTCAGTTAGTAGAGGGGTTATCCAGGCACTGGAAGGTTGGCGGTTCGATCCCAGCTCCAACTGTCCACATGCCAAAGTGTCCTTGGGCATGACACTGAACGCTAACTTGACTCCAATGGGTCTGGCAGCGCCTTGCATGGTAGCAGCCGCCCACTAGTGTATGAGTGTGTGTGTGAATGATTGAATGAGAGGCCATTGTAAACCTTTGAGGGCACTTTGGTGTGGATAAAGCAGTTTACAAGTGCAGTCAATTTACCATTTAATTGCAATACTAGGGCAAGTATCCCAGTATTAATATCAAGACCAGTACCAGTGTTGTTTCAAACAATATACAGTCATGGAAAAAATTATTAGACCACCCTTGTTTTCTTCAGTTTCTTGGTCATTTTAATGCCTGGTACAACTAAAGGTACATTTGTTTGGACAAACATAACGATAACCACAAAGATTGCTCATAAGAGTTTTATTTAAGAGCTGATATCTTACCATTTTCCATGGTTTTCTTGATTATAACCTAAATCACTTAAGTTTTTACATCAATAGCTATGGCGTTGTACTGCCAAAAACACTGCTTTTATGCATTCAGTGTTTTCTTTTCTGTCTGTTTTAGTCACATGATGACGTTTAGTGGTACCAGCTATTAAAATGAACAAGAAAGTGAAGAAAAAATTGTGGTCTAATAATTTTTTCCATGACTGTATATCCTGCTTACATTTTACTTAAAACGCCTCCTCTGTAAAACTCAGTGAAGTGGGGGTATCTCTTTACGATTTCCACGCTTCTCATCGTTTTACTTGCAACTCATCGTGCTCTTTTTGTGTGACAATTGAAGTTGACATTTCATGAGATTTGTGATATTGCCACAACATCTGACTGGTTCTGAATGTGCAGGCTATGAACTCTTGGGATTGCGGATCTGAAAATAATGGAAACACAATTAATTGCAAGCACAGTGAAAACACAATCAGTAGTGGCTACCCGAGCACCGCCAAGATGGTATCCTCTAGGTGGCAGCACCAGTCTAAAATCGATAGTTGGTTTTTGGAAGATATGAAAACGTCCAGATTTGAACGCAACAACACAAATATTCCCAGTGATTCGGAGAGCCTTGATTTCATGTGAGAGTAAGGACAAGTAGAACGTCAACATGAACTTCATAAGAATCAAGAAGAGATCAACACTGATGCCAGCATGAGTAGCGATCCGGTCTATGAAGCCTGGATTAACTGGAAGAAGCCATAGTACAGGAAGGCACAGATCTGCAAAGGTCCAGAAGAGTTCAGTGAGTTCTTCCCCCTTTATACATCATATTCTGCAGTAGTCTGGTAGCCCCTGTTACAAACAATTCACTGCAAACACAAATTTCCAAATCAGTATAGACAAAGACCTACAATGTCAATTGTACTAGTTCCCCAAGTAGCAAACTTTGAATCTGATAAATGCGACTGATTTATCTATCTAAATTGCCTTACATGATCAGCTGTTGCAATCACAGTCAGATTCTGACACGGAAGCGTTTCTCTTTTCTAAAATTTAATTGCCGGCGTAACTTTATGCTACTTAATGCAGCTGCATGGTACGACAGAGGCCGATAGGGGATGTGCTTTACAAGACACAGACTGCAAACTTCCCGAACGAACAACCCGTGACATCAGCCCAGAGTGCTTTTGAAGCCTCTTTTTCCTCTCCCTGCTCGGTGCCAGATAAATCTAACTCTGACAGCTCGGTAAAGTAATACAATGAGTCAATCTTTAAGAGCCATCGCCAGTTAAAGGCAGGGTAAGGGATTTCTGGGTGACATCCTGTCTCTTGATATTTGAAGCAAAACATGGATCCGTCTTTCCCTCCCCCCCTTCCTAGATAAAACACGACCCATCATGGACTCTCCCGAGCCCCTCTCCGCTCTCCCCACCCCATGACCACAAGCATGAACCCCCGCCCCCCCCCCGCCAGTGGCTGACTGGAGCAATGTTTGTTATGGTTTGTGGGGCAGGGTTTCTTCCCCCAGTGTTTGTTCGTTTCTGTTTGTCTGTTTGATTCCAGCTTACAGAGCTGGGGACAGACAGACAGCTACCAGATGGTGAGGAGATATTCCCTGAATGAGACAGAAAAGCCTTCTGGGTCAGAAAAAAATCCTGCAGAATTGCTTCATCTGCATCTGCGAAGTGGCTGTTTTCATGCTTAATAACCGTCCGCCCAGTCACTTCATGCACAAAATATTCGAGCCTGATAGGCGTTCGCAGTTAATGCGATCTCAGTCAGAGCTGGAGAAAGAAAAACCTTTTAATTCCATCTGGGGAGCCGTTCATTCACCATCATGATTTAAACGATGCCGTCTCCTCAATGGTATTCCATACATCGTATATTTTAACAGCCATCGTGCGTTGAAGTGATTTAACAGCACAATATTTCTCATTTTTAATCTGGAGTTTGTTTGTTTGGTTCCCCAGGATTTAAAGTCAGAGGTTCATAAATTGAGTTAAATGAGATCAGATGTCGGTGTGATGCCTGGGAACCCATCTAATGAGTTTGTTATTAAGTCCCATGACGGAGCGACTCCACCCGAACCGCATGTTCTCACACAAATACGCTCCATGTGTTTCCAACCCTGAAAAAACAGAAACATCTCACAGCCAACAATATTTGAACGTGTTCATTACGACACGATGGCCGGATTTCGGGTTTCATTTATTTTCTTCAAGGGAAATGCATCAAAAATAATAATGAATAATGACGCGTGTATGTTTTCATCCTCAGGAAGAGGGACACGCCTACTGGGATGACATAAATATTAGTTCAGGTGGCAGGGTTTGTTGTAACTCGACAGTGTGAGAAACAGCAGAGTCACGGCTACAGAAAAGGCGGGACTCGTTCATGGTGGGGGGGGGGGGGGGGGGCAGCAGAGGTTTAACGGGCCCTTCCTTGTCTGTCTTGTTCAGCGGAGGAGTGGCAGACAGGAAGGAAAATCATCTGAGAAAAGGAACAGGATAGCAGACAAGAGGGGGCGGGTCCAGAGGATGAAGAGGAGCAGAAGCCTGTAAGTCAAAAGATGGACGGTGTCCTCCAGAGGAAAGTGGTCTCATAAAAGGGGAACATTTTATGGTTAATTTAAAGCAGCTTGTAAAGCTTGTAAAAAACCGCTGCATTTTCACATTAACTGATGAGCCGAAGCAGCACGGCACTGCAGCCACAACAGAAGAAAGACGTTAAGAGACTTTTCTCTAAAAGAACCATTACCTCTGTTGTTAAAGGTGGGGTAGGCGATCTTTTTTTGCAGCACTTTTTACAATATTGCCTGAAAACATTTTCACATTGCCATTGTACCCACTGAAATAAAATGTTTGCAAAAAAAACGAAACGATTTGGTCCAGTCTAGCGGGTATAATCAGAGAAAAACTCTGACCAATCAATTTATTGATCATCTCTACTTTTATTGGCTGGCTAATACGTCTATCAAATATCAATGCACTCCCACCCCTCCCTCCCTCCCTCCCTGCGGTTCATGTAGTCGTGAATCGTGTGAAGGCGTGGTTTTGAGGGGTGGGCTGAAGAGGAGGAGGCGGAGCCTTTGGGAGGAGGGAGGGAGCGTATATTTTCAAAATCTCACTTGAGTTGGATTGCTGGAACCGTTTTTTCAAAGATCACATACCCCACCTTTAAGAGAGGACAGTTCAGGGTCACTGACGTCACATTGTTTCTGGCTTGAAACTGCTCTGGAGCCAGACTCCATCCCTGAAGAGCTGCTGGCTGATGATGGAGATCGTGATGGTGGTTGGAGCTCAGGCTGAAGATGAGCAGGAAACTGAAATTCAGGTCCCTGCTGGAAACAGTGACGGCAGCTGTAACATTTGCTCTAATTCGTTCGTCTTGAAGCGTGATTCCTCCACTCATCTGGATCCAGACGAGGACAGATTATGAGGCAGATATGGATCAAATCGTTTATCTCTCTAAATCATAAACATTAATCTTTCATGTAGTTTAGAGGCTCTGGTCCAGGACCCCAGAGGTGAGAAGGCCCTGCTAAATTGAATGGCTGATGTTGATATGTTTTATCTGGGGCTGGCCAAAATTTAAAATTTTTAATCACGATTAATCGCATTGTATACACGGAATCAAATAATGTGGATATAGTTGATATGGATGGATGGATAATTGGATCATAGGAATTATGGTTATATGCTACCGAGCAGCACTTAAAAAAACGTGACATCAGTGTCAGTTGATTTTACATCTATTAATTTCCTTTTTTTTTTTTTTTCATTTTATTGTTTCATTTCAGACATGTCAAAACAATCTTTTAAAGCATAGAAAATTTTAACACTATCATCAATCTGTATCTGAAAATAAATATAATATATTTATAAAATAAAATATATAATACTGCATTAATCAATATACACTGACACATGTGCATAACCATAATGTAGAAACATATAGAACCTCTTGTAAATAAATCTAAATATTAAATGGACATATTCCCCCCCCAAAAAGAAGAAATAAAAAATAAACAAAATTTATTACCAATGTATACACACTGATCTATATACATACACATACATACCAATATGCAAAACCCATATCTGGTTTAACATGTTTGAAAATATTTACCTTACCACTTGACGTATGAACAGTTAAATGTTCTTACTGAAGAAACAGATACAGTTATTTAAAAAAAGAAGAAAAAAATAAAACACATGATTCATGCACCTGAAAATATATATTTTGAAAAGCTCACATGTAGTTTTAGAAACTCTATGTCATCATGAAATAAAATACTCTACAGCCTCCTTCCTTCCGCCGTCGCTCTGCAGGGTTTAATTTTTACAACACCGACATCTAGTGGTCAAATACGCAAACTGCACTTCAGATCGCAGCTCTGCGGTTTCCAAAATCAAACCAGCCAGCATGCCCACGAGGGCTCCATCTGGACCCCACCTGTAATACAGGTAGGCCTCACTCAGAGTCTCTGTGGGAAAACATAGGCAGGATCAGCTGGACAAACATGTTGCAGCCCAGTTTCTGCTCACGTACAAGCTGACTGGGATGTGGGGATATATCTTCATTGATTCTTCACCGTTATTATAAAAGCTTTCATTGTGAAGCCATCAACTCTGACACCACCCTACCTGAGCTCATCCACCAACTGATTTTCACGCCCAGAGTTTGTCTTCTCAGAGAAAATAGGACATGTGGAGTCCCACGTAAACGACAGAAAATGTCCAGTTAAAGGACTGCCGTTAAGATGTGAATCACACTGGACAAAACCACTCAATTACTCTCCTCCACAGCTCAGCAGCTCACCGGGCGGCCTCGCCGCTTTCCATCTTCTCTGAAGTAATGAAGACCCTGAATGATTGCACAGAGCCAGGCTTCATTATCAATCTCCCCGGCAATCACAGGACGGCTAATTAATTCAACAGGAGGTCAAGTGTGTGGAATAGAAGCAGTGAAGGCGAGGGAGGGAATCCACTGTAAAATACAGCCGGCCTGCTTCAGCACACCTCTCAAACTCCGGGTTTTACTGCCTGAAGATGGGAAGTGTTGAGCCATAAAATCACATTTATCACCCTTATTTGCACCGAGGAATATTACCTGTGACGTAAACCGTGCAAAAGTGGTATTTCATGTATTTTAACACTGGGAGATGATATGTCTAAGATTACGCGCAGCACCTAAATGAAACTTTAAATCATCAACACCACATTACCAGCAACAGAAATCACCTGCTGAATCCGCAGTTTCTAAATTACTGCTGTTGAAACGCTCCTCACAGGTCCAGTGCCTAAGATGACTGAGCATTTGGATCTGAACCAACCAGCCTGAGCAGAACCATCTTCATCATCATCATCATCATCATCATCATCCCACAGAGCGCCGTCCACACAGCAAAAACCCATCCACCCCGACGCTCAGACTGAGGTTTAAATCTTCCAGTAAATGGAAAATACCACCCCATGTTGTAGAAAATGTCAGAAATTAGTTTAAAATTACCTCAAAAATAAAATGAAATTTGGAAAGCTGATGGTTTGTTTTGAGAACTTTTTACCATTTTGATTATTATTTTTTTTAAATACACCTGTTTTCAGTATTAAGGTTTTATGGGTCATGATTAGATAAAAACAATCTTCTGATCCATGTCATTACTTCAAATTAACTAAATACAACTGCAGTGGAACAAAATCGCAGGACAAACATACAGAGACACAAAAACTAAGTGCGCCCCATGACTCAATAGTGGAAATCTGAGCACTGTGAAAAAAATAATGTCCACTAGGTGGCAGCACCGGTCAAACCCAGCCATTACTGCTGCATTTGGGGCTTTTGCGTGACTCGTAAACTTCTGGTTTTGAAGCGACTCCGTGAGCTCCGCTGATTTGGAAGAAGGCGGTTTAGTATAAAAGTAAAAATGAAACGGGGATGAATATCGACATGCTGAACCTCACAAGACCTTCCAGGCCATGTTCCCGTCAGTTTGGTAAAGGACCAGCTCAACATTGACTGAGTGGTGATGAGGCCTACTGGAATGACCGGAGGAAGCCATCGTTGGGCGTAGTTGGGTTGCTTCTGTTGCCTCTAGGTTCAACAACTTGAAGTAATTGTTTCCTCTATGATGTTATCAGTCTCACATCACTGAGGAGGAATTTTGACCCACTTTTCTTGACCATTTGCTTCAGCTCATTGAGGTTCCTGGACATAATTTATGCACAGCTCTCTGAAGGTCTTGCCAGCATTTCCCAGGCTGAATCCTGCATATTGACTGGGTCATTACAACACCATTCCATAGTATATTTGCTGTCTTCTTCCATGTGTTCAATCAAGCCTCAGCTGTTGGAGAAATGGCCTCACATTCAACTCCAGGATGCCTTGGAGAAGAGGTTAAAAAAAAATAACTTTCACTATTGTGGAAGGAAAACGTCTCCACTTTGGTCTCATCTGTTCAAAGGTCTTCATCCCCGAAGCCTAGTGGCTTCTTCAGATGTCGCTTTGAAAACCTACGTCTTGCTGCTGCTTTATTTTTGACAAAGAAGCTTTTCTACTTTGATCCTGTAGATCACAGAATCCTGTTGCACAGGCTGGAAAACTGGGTTGGACTTTCTGGAGCGGTCCTTAACTGGTTCAGGTCCTATTTAGAAGGCCAGAGTTATTTTGTTACGATTGGCAGCTATGAATCTGAGAGAGTGACCATGATTTGTGGAGTCCCCCAGGGGTCAGTTCTTGGGCCGCTTCTATTCAACTTGTACATGCTTCCTTTGGGTCAAATAATTCAGAACTTTAATATCAGTTATCACAGTTATGCTGATGATACACAACTTTATGTGTCTCTGACACCAGATGACTTACCGAGTCAGTGTCTGGAGCAGATAGACATCTGGATGAGGAAGGATTTTCTACAACTTAATGAGGACAAAACTGAGATTATTCTGTTTGGTAACAAAGAGAAGAGGGTCAGCATTGCTAAATATCTGGAGACTCGGGCTCTGAAAACCACTGACCAAGTTTGTAACCTTGGAGTGTTGATAGACTCGGATCTGACTTTCAGCAGCCACATCAAAGCTGTCACTGAGGCAGCTTTTTACCAGCTCAGAAACATCAGCAGAATTAAAAGTTTTGTTTCCCAGAAAGATCAGGAGAAACTCATCCATGCGTTCACCTCCAGTAGACCGGATTACTGTAATGGTCTTTTCACTGGACGTCCCAAAAAGAGCATTAAACAGCCAGAGTCCAGACTAAACATGGAGAAGCAGCATTTAGTTGTTATGCTGCAAACAAGTGGAACAAACTTCCAGTGGAAATTAAACTTTCATCAACTGTAGACACTTTTAAATCCAGGTTGCAAACATTTCTATTTTCATTTTCCGATCCATGAAATCTGCACGGTATCTTTCACATTGTCTAGCTTCTTTCAATCATTTTGGTTTATTTAGGTATTTTATATCACCTGATTAATGATTCATTTTATTGTTTTTTTTCTTTCTTTCTTTATATTTTTTTAATGTTTTATGTAACACACTGAACTGTCTTATACATGAAAATGTGCCATACAAATCAACTTGCTTGCTACTTGTACTGTCCTAAACTTCATCATTCAACGCTCAAAACCGTGGAGTCAGTTTTTCTAAGCAGGATCAGATCTTGTGTGGATCCTGCCTTTAACACCAACATCTGCCAAGATTAAAAACTGTCTTGTCTTTGATTCTCTTTCCTACTGTAGAGCAAAAGGCTCCAGATAGCTCTAGATCGATGGGCAGCAGATGTTGTTTTTCAAAGATTATTGCTGATGTCTTTCCTCTTTGGCAGTGTACACCTCAGTAGCTCACACTAACAAGTGTCAAAACATTTTATGAAGTCGGTCACGCATGCAGTGATCAGTTAATCAAGTGCATTTAATTAGCAGCACCTGGCTGCTTGTCTCCTTCTTAAAGACACTCTATGTAGCAATGGCACGTCTGACCACATGGGGGCGCCGACAGAAGAACCGCTGACAAGGCTGTACAGTCATGGCCAAAGGTTTTGAGAATGACTCAAATATTATTTTTTCACAAAGTCTGCTGCTTCAGAGTTTTTATATGTTTTTGTCAGCTGTTTCTATGTTATAATGAAATACAATTAGAAGCATTTCATCAGTTTCAAAAGCTTTTTATTGAGAATTACAAATAATTCATGCAATAAGTCAATATTTGCAGTGCTGACCCTTCTTTTTCAAGACCTCTGCAGTTCTCCCTGGCATGCTGTCTAATCAACTTATGGACCAAATCCTGACTGATGCCAGTCCATTCTTGCATAATCAATGCTTGGAGTTTGTCAGGATTTGTGGGTTTTTGATTGTCCACCCGCCTCTTGAAGATTGACCACAAGTTCTCAATGGGATTAAGATCCTGGGAGTTTCCTGGCCAAGGGTCTAAAATCTTAATGTTTTGTTCCCTGAGCCATTTCGTTATGACTTTTGCTTTCTGGCGAGGTGCTCCATCATGCTGGAAAAGGCACCAAACTGCCCTTGGACTGTACTAATGAACGTGGTTGGTCCCGTGCTTCTTGTAATACCACCCTGTCCCACTAGAGGTGCACTTCATTGTGTCTCACACCAGCGGCTGATACAATCAGTTGCTTGAGAAATGCTGCCCCCGTGTGGTTGGAAGTGGTACTGCTACATAGAGTGGCTTTAATTCCTGCTGAGACCTGTTCTGTACACGCCTGAAGCTGCAGGCCTGGGCTGGATAGCAGGTTTGTGTTGGTTCACTCCTTTTAGACTCCCCGGTGCCCTCTGATGTGTCTCAGCTATACTTTTTATCCTCTGCACTGAAGAACTGGGAGCGCACGTGCACACATCAGCTTGGAGGGAGCGGTGCATGGCGGCTGGGTTAGCGCAAGACGAAGGCCAATGGAGTCATAGTGTTGATTCATGCCAGACAGAAGGAAAACTGTGTCGTAACGCGAACGAATGAACCCACCAGCTGCTGCGTGGCTTATAGCTCCAGGTGAAAACATTTAAGCAGAAGCTGTTGTCAATCTGACTCTCACACAACAGGAGCAGGAGGAAAAGAGTCTGGTCGACTGCATTCATGATTTATTACTTCTTTTTTAGTCTTTGCACTGTCAGATTTACTCCATGTTTCATTTTTGTTCCCTTGTTTATTCTGTTTAGTTTAGCCTCCTGTCCTTGTTTTAAACCCACTCACCTGCACTGCAGCTCCCTCCAACACGTTTATTTATTTATTTTTATTTTTTTCATCAGCTGACACAATTTGCTGACACCTTAATGAAATGTTTCCGACATGTTTGCTGCCTTTGTGCAGTTAGAAGCTGCAGCTTTTCAACAGTAATAGAGAAACGCACTGAAAAGACTGATGCGTTGGGATTTTGTGCTTCTTTTTAAAAAATCCTGAACTGATACACCTTTGCACAGGTTTCCTCCTGCTCTACAAGCTTCTTATGCTTTTCTTTGCTGCTGGAGCCGGCTTGCAGAAGTGAAAATATTTCCAAGAGCAGCATTATGCAATTTAAAGAGAGGCAGTCTTCTAAATCATTCAGTAAAATCCCCTTTAAGCATTGTGAGCAGCTCAGTCCCTATTTTAAGCAGCAGAGGATTAAAATCTGCATAAATGAATGATGATGAGCGGGTACTTTGAATGATTCTCCACCTTGGAGAAGGTGAGGGAGGAAACACTGAACCCAGGGATTGATGGAGAGCTGTAAACTGCAGCAGAGGGCTGTTTTTTTTTTTCTGCTGCAGATGTGATGAGGCAGCTGGCCCTGCTGAGTCATGGTAGGTTCCTCTTCATGTCACGGCAGGAAGCGCACCACGGACAACTTGAGCCGCCGCTTTAATTTTCGAATGAAGGAGGTTCAGGGGTGATCAGGCAGCAGCACAGATTTGGGCCAAGCCATTACGAATAATGCATGAAGCAAAATCCCCTGCGGCACCGGATGATGAGGCGTCACGAGTGGGTGACAGGCGATGACGGCGACCTAGCCGGAGCGCATTTTCTCCTCCGTGGTTTTCATCTGGAGCAACGTTCAGGCCTTGTTGAAGGTCTGTTCTACTGCTGGACTGTCCTGCTCATATAAAGGAACGCCACATAATCAGATGACCGTAATTAAAGTCACTCTATGTAGCAACGCCACCTCTGACCACAAGGGGGCGCATAGCTCTGCTGTGTTGACAAAGGAGGCCCACACGACGTTGTGCTAATGTGCGGGGATTAGCTGGCGTGTCCTGGAAGAATCACGACTGAGGGTCGGATCTGGACTGAAGCTCAGATTAAGAGTTTTAATTACTGTTTCTGCAGTTTAAACACTGGAAGACGTTAAAAAGAAAGCTGCTTGGTCAAAAAAGTGACCTACGTTTTAAACAAAACAAAAAAATGACACATAAGTCTGTCATGTGTACAGTTTTTAGGATTTTGGTTTTGGTTCTGGGTGTTCAGGTGCAAAAATCAGACCGCATCGCATCGCAGCAACCTGGAGTTCACTCAGTTTAACCCACGTTTCCTCGTGAGTTCAGTACCTCTGGACCGCCCACATAATCCGAAAAAAAAAAACAACAAAACAAAAAACAAACAATCGTTTATTCGCCGTCTAAAATAAATCAAAAAATAAACCCCCAATGTGTCCGCGATGATAAGAAAAATTATTCAGAAATTGTTCAGGAATAAATTGGGCCGTGTTTTTAATTTCAGTGTATGATATCTTCACATTCAAAAAACTAGAAATTTCCTTGCTTTAAAAGGTTTAACGACAATATGAATTACAAAATAAATATACACCTTTCCTGTGCTTGAGAGTAAATATTTGAGCATAAATGCTGTAATGCGCTGTAACACAAGTTTATCTCTGTGTTGGTTCATTTGGATGCAATGCATGTTTTGGCCAGTGGATGGCGCCTTCAACTGTGGTAAATGTTAATGTGCTACACATGAGGAAGGCGCACCGTTTAGACTACATAAAGCAGATCAAAATAACTTTAACATAAAATATCAGTTTCAGTGGTCTCATTCAGGATTGTTTGGTTCGTTTTAGGAGCCTGTATTTAGCTCTCAGATCCAAACGGGCCTCTTGTCCACAGAAAGGCGTCGCGACAGCTGCACATCACTTTGCACCGCTTCCTCGCATGCCAACAGTAAATTGAGGTTGACTCGTGGAGCTGGTTCAGTTTTGCACATTTTTGCAGGGCGAACATCATGGCTGAGGCCACCAAGAAACCAAAGAAAGCAACGACAGCGGACGACAGAAAGGAAAAACGAGAGAGCGATCGAGTCAAACTTCACAGAAGCTCGGAAATTCCGTCAACACGAACGCTGCAGAAATTCAAGGATGCATCTGGCTGCCACTGCAACATATCTCTATTTCTGCTTGTCACACAGTCATGAAATAATACATTGATATTTGTGTAAAAGTCCTATTATTCTACTACTTCAGGTACTTAACTAACAAGTTTTCCTCGGGTTGCCTTTCTCCCTGGTTCTATTTACCGACTTACATAAACACATTCTTATATAGAATTGCAACCGTCATAAAAGTACTGCGCCCAGCTCACCAGTAGGGGGTGCTAAAAATCTCAAAACTGAAAAGTTGCTCTGGGTAACTTTAACTTTGTTGAATGTCGTAAAGACGAGGAGGCGAGTTCATGGCCTGTGGAAATGATCCCGGGAAGGTTTAGGGCGTCCAGGCACAGCGTCGCTCGACTTTAATGAAGGTGTCCGGCACGAGGGTGTTTCCGTTCTCTAGACGTCGTTCTCTAAGTTGCTGTCAATGTGAAGTTTCTCCTTATGTCAGCTGCTTTAGTGGTAATATCAGAATGGAGAATGTGTTCTTATTAACATCCATATAGGAGAAGCTGCTGGTGGCCGTCGCAGGTTTCCTACATGTTTATGATCCCTGCCCACATGTGTGGAGGAAATGAGACTGAAGGAAGATGGAGGACGTTGAGAGCAGAGCTCCTTTCATTTGCTGAGATTTATCCCGTTAAAGTTGTTTATAGTTATGTTTTACAATGAAATAGCAAGGTTTAATAATTAGGACGCAGCTGTAATCCATCCATGTAAGGAAATAAGGGAAGTGAAATTGCTTGAACGCTAGCGGACATACGTCGTTGGGATGACCACGCCCCCTTTTGTGCGTAATCAACCGCTGTAAGTTTACTTTTTGGCAAGATGGGAGCAAAGTTGGTTTCATGCTTAAAAGCTGTGTGTTGCTCATCAGAACAAAATAAGAAAAAAAAAATCCTTAAGTACTTGAAGAGAGACGGGCGGTAAAAGAAGGTCTGAGGCTTCGGGCAGTCCGCTATTATACATTTATGGTAATCATTTCATCACAGAAGTCAAAGAAAGTAATTGGATCTGATGTTAAAAGTCACAGCAGTCAAATGTGATCCATCATTGAAGGGACAGAAATACATCACCTGGAGATTAAATGAGGTCATTATAGGTTTTCAGGTGTGAAACTTCTGGTCGCTCTGAACTTGATTCGCTCGTCTGCTTTGACAGACTGAACGGACGTTCCTTCATCACCATTAATAAGCGTTTTTATGACGGCTTTAAATCATTGTTTACCTGACAGGCCCCGCGACCGTCCATCAAATTACCGCAAAGCGACACTGCAGTCTTATTTGAGACCTTTGTATTAGGGAACATGTTCTTCTCATCGATCCTGATGTTTTCCTGCACCCAACTTCATGCCGTCCTGCGTTTGCGGCTCATACGCGAAGCGCGGCGTTCAACAGGGATGCTAGCGTCGGTCGATGATGCAGTTGAGGGAGCTCTGCTGTGGTTGGTTCGCTGCGTTGAACAACGACGGCGATCTGATGCAACAAATGTCGCGGAGGACAAAGGAAAATGCAGTCAGCGTTTCTCAGCGTCAACTTCCTGCATCGGTAAAACATCGGACAGAACGAACCGCTGACCCCAACAGCGCTGACGTAATGGACCCAACATGTCATCGGTTTCTCTTCTGTGACCGCAACCAAAACAATAACTCTGGTGTCGCCTTCTTGTGTACGGTTGTATTTTTTTAAATTTTTCTGACTTGACCTCCGTATCTGGTATCACGCCCACGCCAACGTACGTGAACGCCTGGTCACACTGCAAGTAAACCGGCCTGAACCGGCTGCCATGAACAGAGCTGGAAAGTGACGCTGGACGGGGAACTTTGCTACTCTATCTTTTTTTTGCCATTTTAACAAAAGATACATTATACCTACAAGAAACTGTGTCAAAGAAACAAAACTTGTTAGCCAACGTTACTCTCTGGGGAATCCTTGATGGCGGTTCACCTCACCATCGTGACTGTTTTCAGCCTTAAAAGCTCCAGCTTGAATCAATTACGTCTTTAGATGCATCAACCTGTAAGTCTAACCCAATAAATCTGCATTTTGATTTTAGTTTGTGCTATTATTCTGGAGTTAATCAGTCTAATTAAGAAGAAAGGATAAAAAACACAAATTACTGCATTTTGCAAACTCTTCAGAGTGAGTTTAACCAAACGTAACAAACTGGAAAAAAAACAGCAATCTCTCCCAGTTACAGCAACGAAGGACCTGTGATTTCTGGTGCACGAGCACGATGCACATCAGTGAGGCTGAGCAGCTGTTGTTCCTGAATGCATCTTTGTGTGATTCTGAGAATCTGAGAGCGCAGCTACAGGAAAGAGGTCATTTAGAAAAGCAGCAGTCCGGCTGACGTCAGCAGTGAAGACGCCGCGGAGGCTGCAGCGCTGTCTAGGCTTCCCCTCATCTTTCAACAGCAGCGACAATAACAACACACACACATGCACACAGACTGGAGTAAATGCATAGTTTATCATATGTTACCAGTAAATCAAACAGTCTAGTAGGTTCAGGGACTGCAGCCTAACAACCCGTGTCATCAAGGAGAGGTACAAACGTGACTCTAAACTGAATATTGTGAGCCAATGCAGGACAGAAGTTGCTCTACGAAGGTAAAACTGCTGACGAGTACATCGAGTGATGGCATTGCATTTCATACAGCTACTGAAGGTGATCGCTGAGGCTACAGCCGCTACATCGCAGCGTCGTCTCCAGCTCCTCTTGATACCTGAAGAAAAACAGCACCCTGCTTTGCAGAGAAGGAGGAAAGTCAACGCTTCTGCTGCAGGCATGTGTCGAAGAGGACGTCTCCGTCAGTGCAGAGAGGTGTGGGAGGGGCTTTCCTGGGGAGTGATGGAGGGTCTTTGGGGGTGCAGGGCCCCATATTGGGTTACAAGTCATTCTTGAGTATATTTAGGGTTTAGTTCCAGAGAAGTAAGAGTTCACTTGATCTCATAAGAGGATCCAGAGACACGTTCCAAGTGGTTCCAAGTGTTCCAAGGTGTCCTCAGGTGTCAGGTTAATAAAACAAAACAACAAAAACCTCAAAAGGGTTAAAGCATGGATGGATTACTGAGTGAGCAAACTGGAAAGTCATCTGAACGTTAGACATTAAAACTGTGGGGGTCGTGCAGAGTGCTACTGCCTGTTAAAGGTAGGGTAGGAGATATTTATCTGAAGTTTTTTTTTTCTTTTTTACCTGAAATTCTCTTCACACATCGATGGAAAACAATTTAATCTCGCCAGTCAAACTCAGTTTCCTCAGCAAACGTGTACTGGGCTAGTTTCTGGTGCTTTGGAGGTGTGTCTTCAGAGGCAGGTCTGAATGAAGCAGGTTTAGGAGATTAAAAGCGGAATTCACTTTAAATGTGCGATATAACAGAATTTGTGTTTTTTTTCTTTCTCCCGGACTAAAAGGAACTTTTCTTTCGAGAAAATGCTCCAAGGGGGGTCACTAAAAGGTGGGGATACTTCTCTGCCCCCTCCTGCCCCGCTTTCCTCATTAACAAAAAAAAAAAGTTTTGTTGGACACGAATATGTTTAAAAGTATAAAAACATTAAAGTTTACAGTTATAATTTCAAAAATGGTCTATATTTCATTACTTTATATACTGTCTTGGGGTTAAATTTGCATAAAATGCTTAAAATGGAATTCTCAAAAATTAAAAACCGAAAAATGAAAAAAAATTAAAAAATGAATTTGAGGAAAAAATAAAACGGATTTCATAGGGCCCTACAGGTTGTACTTTTAAAAAAAAGTTGTGCTGATTCCTGGATACAACATCTCCTACCTCCAACCTTTAAGAAGCTTTGGACCACCGGCTGTCACGGAGGACTGTGGGCTCATGCAGGGAACAGCGTTTAACTTCAGGGAATTACAGAAAATAAATAAAATAAAATAAAGACAGTAGAGGAGAAATTATAACATTCACAATGTGGTCTTAAAGATCTATTTTGGATCACAAGGTTTATAATACCTGTTTCCTTCATTCCCTTATATCATCTAAATATAAAACTGATGCAGCTCAATAATATAGAGGTTACTTTCTCAATCATATGGCTTTAAATGTGTCAAGAACTGGAGGTAAGGTGTAAATAATTATAGGACCAAAGTTACAGACACACCCACTTGATATTTGATATCAGAAAGAAAAAAAATCTTTTTTTTTCTTCCATATTGTACTTTGGTTACAGGAATAAAACGATTAAATCGGTCACGGTAACCCGACAGAGGCTGCAGCACCGAGTCAGGATTAATATGAGGTTTTAAAATCCGTATTGTGCTGTGATTTCTACGGGGACGTCTCTGCTCGGATGAGCGCGCGCTTCCTCTGCTGCAGGACGCTCATTGGACCCCCCCCCCCCCCCCCCCCCCCCCCCCCCCCCCACCCCCCCCCCCCCCCCCCCCCCCCCCCCCCCCCAGCGGAGAGCTGAGATTTACCTGCAGGAGCTTTGGAGGAGTTCTGGTTCAGCTGCTAAATGTCACCCGGTGTCTCGGGGGAGGGGGGGGGGGGGGACTCTGGGGGACCCTCTGCAGCCCAGGGGCTCCGCCAATCAGGACCGCTCTCGTGAGTTTAAAGGCTTAAACACTAAATCAAAGAGAGCATCCCTTTCTGTGGATCCGTCACATACTTTTTTTTTTTCTTTTTCTGGGAAGTGAGACCGTTTGTGTCCTGCGGGTCTGCTGTGAAACATGGAGGGTGTTTTTAGATATAAATGAGAAACAGACCCCCCCCCCCCCCCCCCTCCCCTCCCCCCGCACCTCCATCCTGGATGCGGAGCAGCGGCGCACCTGCTCCCTCCTCACAAACTCCGCACGCGGCCGCGTCCCTCCGTCCTCCGTCCCGCCAGGTGCGCGCGGCGGTCACCTGTGAGCGCCTCCTGCCGGTTAGTTCATACGGACCTCGGCGCGCACTCGGTGCGGTTCGGCACCTCGGTGCCGTTGAGGTTCCCCTGCTTGTCCGGCGTCCAGAAGAAGACGTAGTAGATGACCAGGATGAAGGCGGCCACGGACACGCAGAGGAAGTAGGCGATGGCCATGGCCACCTTCACCCAGATCTTGGTCGACATGTTGGCGTGCTTGGCCCGCAGCTCCCCGGGATAGCTGGGCCTCCGCTTCATGTCCCCGTTCAGCTTCCCCGCGCTCATGCCCGCCTGCCTGCCGGCCGCTTTCATCTCGGTGTCGGCGGTGTTCCCTCCGCTGGCCGGCGTCCGTTCATCGGTAGAGACGGCTCTCCCGTTCCTCCGGTGAACCGCGGGTCCCGGCAGCAGAGTCCGCAGAGACGCAGGAGCTCCGTGACCCCCCCCCGTGAGTCCTCCGTGCGCACCGGGCAAAGTGAACTCTGCGATGCTTTCCAGGCTTGAGAAGGACGGGACCGCTGTCAAGCTGCTGGAAGATAAGAATCAGAGTTTCCGGTGGGACCCTTCAAAATAAATGTCATGTCGGCTCATCTGTTTGCTGCGCCAACACGTTAAAGCGGTGATTCCCAAAGTGTGGGCCGCGGCCCCCTGGTGGACCTTCATGGTACTGCAGCTGGGCGGTGAGAGGTCATTAAAATTAAATAAATATGTTTTTTAAATGTTTTTAATTACTGTGAAATAGTTATGACTTAAAAAGTAATAAAACAAACAAGTTAAGTGTTATTCTACTGTCATCTTAACTTAATATGACAAGTTCATGTTATTTGTTGACCCCTCACATTAATATTGGAACGTAGCTTCTAGTCCTGAATGTTGATCGCAGTTGTGATTAAAGGTTTCGGTGGGCCGTGGAGATTTTTCACATCTCAAATTGGGCCGTGGTATTCTGAAGTTTGGGAATGGCTGCCCTAAGGAGTTTTTTTTTTTTTTTTTTTTTTTTTTTTTCAAATATTAAAATACCATTTTCAATTTCATTCGAAGGTAAATCTGATTACTTCCAGGAATCACCATCCAGCTCTCATCCCTATTATCAGGATGTAGCAGCTGCACATGTCGGCTACCCACAGGCCCTGCCGTCTTTGGCCTTGCATATTTCTTTGCATTGCTTTGTAATAACACCATTAACCACTAGACGGCAGTGTTGGCTCTCCTTCTGCAGCGCTGCAGCCTGCCGCGGCCGAGTTTCCTTTTGCGTTCTTCATATGTCCTTCGTATGTGTACGACATGACAAAGGAGAACTCAAGAGTATATTTAAATATTGCGCATCAGTCATTTTTACAGACATTGCAGTAAACTATTGTTCTACCTGAGCTAAAGACGACAGAGAAGAAGACATGACGAGACAGTGAAGAACAAATCTGCCAACCAGACCAATGACATTTCTTGCGATCCCTGTCAAGGCTACGTATGGTTTTATTTAGAGCCTTGGGCAGCTTATGGCATAGGGCTCACACCTACGGCGCCATCACCTCGACGCAGAAATTATAAGTTATGGTTATAACTTCGGACTCCCATCTTGATGTCAACAATGACGGAGCTGGACCGGATGTTGAGGCGAAGGTGAAATGATGAAAGAGAAAGACGGAGAGCGCCTGAGCAAGAGACCAAACGAGGCTCCAGTGTCGTTTGTTTGCCATAGCAGGAAGCTCTACATTAGCGGCATAGAGAAAATTTGCAATTTTTCCACATTTTTGGCTCCCCCTGTAGGCGATGGAGGTTAAGTCACTTTTACTACACCGTCTAACATTTTACATTGGTTTGGACTTTTGGTCACTCTCTTAATTTCACCATTAAATTAAATTCTGCTGTGACGTCCGCTGTCGGAGCTAGCTTAGTTGTCATGTATGTGTGACAGTGATGCGTAGTTGTCCAGCCTGGACAGGATCAGGGGTTTCCCGCATGGATCCCACTCATTTGTCTTAAAATTCATTAGTTTTTCTGCAGCTTCTTCGTAACTTACTTTACATCGGCAGCATTAAGGTACAATGTTAACCACTACAGGACTTTTTAATATAACAAAGGAGGGGGAAAATAAAGCTGAATTACCTTAAAAAAAAAAAAAAAAAAAAAAACGTACACAATTTACAATGCAAGAGATCTAAAAGATACACTTGACGGAAGAAAAAAAAAAAAAGATAGTCACTCTTATTCTGAAGGGGAATGAGCCCCGTTTCCGGCGCCGCCTGTCCGACTTGACGCTCTTTCTGACGAGGAGGAGCTGAAAGTACGCAACATCCAGCCATTGGGCCATAGTTTGAGAGAACCGTCCCGCAGCAGGAGAGGAGAGGGATGCGGGCGCAGAGCCGCCTCCACCCGCACATCTGCACCGCTTTCTCCCGCAGCCTGCGACACCTGAGCCGCAGCCGCGAGGCGGGAAAAAAATAAAAATAAATAAATAAATAAGGAAAAGGAGGCTCGACCCGGATGAGTCACGGACAGCAGTTATAAAATACAAGTTTCACAGTGATGGAGGGAGTCTATAACCCCCCCCCCCCCCCGTTATGGGCTGTTAACAGCCCTGCAGCAGCAAGGTCACAGTAAAATCCAAAGGACTTTGAGCCAATCCCCCCCCCCCCAACACACACACACACACACACACACACATTCAGCATGGAAGACAACAGGACGCAAGACTTCAGGGAAACACATTTATTAGCTAAATGAGCAGAACAGATAAAGCAGTATTCTGTGTAAACGGTGTATTTTGCATCTCGTTTTGGGATCACATTTTGGGAAGCTGAACGAGCATCTCAGCTGACATTTATCTGATCAGTGGCTTCAACCGCTGGCTTCCCTGGTTCACCCTATCCCTGATCATTTCCTTCACCGCAGCTGAACAGCACTCCGAAGAAAGGCAAACCCTGCTGGGTCCCGGAGACGTTTGGAACAGGAAGACACCATGAAAACGGCTGTGAAATTAAAATACCTGCAGCCTTGGATACAATCAGTTTACAGAGGTACAAATGTATGAAAGACACGGAAAGACACCCCACGACTTGTCCCTACGATCCTTTTTTGACATCACGTCCTGAATCTTTTAAATGTTTAACGGGACACAGAAATCAGCTGAGCTCATGTTTCAGACCTTTAGACCAACAAAGTGTCATTTACTTCTGCACATTTACACATTTTCCTGCAGGAAAGAAAATAAACATTTTCCAGAAGAGCTGAGTCTGCTCTGATTGGTAACGCTGAGTGGCCGGAACAAGCCCCGCCCCCTTTTCACCTTAAATTTGTCATCCTTTTCCCAGAAGCCTAATATACCTTTAAAAGATACCAATAAAACTACTTCTTATGTCATTGATGTGAGTCATAACGGAGGGGAGGTGATGTAGAGAGAAACATCCTTTTAATATTAAAAAAAAAAAAAGCATGTATGATTTTCTGGGGGGGAATAAAGCCATGACACTTAACTACATTTTCCATGAATGAATTGGAATCACCTGTGGAGCAGCAGCGTGCGCGTTAATGGTTTTGAGACGGGATAAAAACCCAGCAGGCAGCACGAAGAACGAAAAGACGTTGGTGTTGAGAGTTAAATTTTCTTTGGATTGAATCCTCGAGACGTAAACCACACACTCTTGCATAATCCCACGACAAAAGGAAACGGCGAGAGATGGCTGATGAAAGGTCGTCCTTCAAGGACTCGTCGCTACAGAGATGCAAAACAAAAAATAAAGGTTTGAGCTCACAGCTTTCATTTAACCCTGAACCGACACACCGCTGTGGAATGATCAAAACCCAAACAAACAAACTACATTTTTCAGTTTCTTTCAAGCCAAATGCATCTGTTTTTACCCCTCAGCTCTAGAACGTAAAGACATTAAAGCGATCCGTTTTGTCCCAGCGTCTTCAAACGCCACAGGAGCTTCGATAAAACGCAGGAAACGACACGAAAACAACCTCAAACAAACCTAATTAAAGCCCTTGGTCTACTGAGGTATCAGAGAAATGTTTCATTCCAAAATAAAATATGTCTTTTAAAACATAAAAAAAAAAGGGGGAGACAAGTTTACTGCAAAAGCTTAACAAAAAAACTAAACAAAACATGATTTTAATGCAACGTTCAAATCAATTAGGGAATAAAATCCCAGACTGTCCGTTTCGGAGGAGGCGGTATCAGACAGATCAGGACAGATTTTGCCGCCTCTGAATCACGCAGCGATCTGATGACGACGCAGGGCTACATCGTAACGCTAAACGCTAACGACAACGATCAACGACGACCATCACTGAAACTGCACCTTTAAGCAACACGCATGACTCTGCAGGCCTGATTTACACGTGACCATCAACATGTTTAATGCCCCAGCCACCCCCCCCTCGGGACGCTTTCTGAAAAACATCACTTTACATTAAAAAAAAATAAAAAATAACTGTAGATTGACAGAATTCAGACGGAGTATGTATGTTACCACCTTAAAGGCACGCTATGTAGTAAAAACACTTCCGACCACATGGGGGCGTTGATGAGAGCCACTGACAACACTGTGGTAATGAGTGGGACACATGGACTTTCTTGTCATGTATGCTGCCTCCCTGTGGTCAGAAGTGGCGTTATCACATAGAGTGGCTTTAAAAGGCAACACATTATTCCCCCTTGTTTTTTTTTTTTTTTTTAAATGCTGACATGATTTCTTTAATTAATAATGAGACGTCTGTGCGCTTCTGTGAAAATACGAGAAGGGAGCAGCAGGAAAGAAGATGCAGAAGCACTAAAACACACCTCTCTTCACTGCAGCTGGTTTTTTAGGGGGTGGAGTCAGCCACTTGGCCCCGCCCCCGTTCTCCTGAGGGTCTATTGAAATCCGTGTGCTGCTTCTGAGGTAAAGAAGTGCAGCATGAAAGCTGGTTTGGGGACAGAACCGGGGAAGCTGGATGATCTGGGCCTGATGTCACGTTAACCTGCAGCTGCGCTGCTAAATAAATGGCTTGTTTTTACCCGGGGAGGCGGAGCTTATCGAGCGGCTCGCTGCACTCCGTGAAAACGGCTGCTGCAGAAAGAGTTTCAAATTCATAGTTGGGGTATTTTGGCCAAAACAAAAATGGGTCAGACATTTCATGGAGGCGTCGTGACACGGTGTCAACTCATGAAATGGGACAAAACTGGGCGTGCAGAGTCGGGGGGGGGGGGGGCGGACCTGAGCTGCTCCTGGTCTCTGCTGGAGGACGGGGGTTTCAGGAGACGTCAGTCAAACACTTCAGTGAGTTGGATTAACAGACCCCGATATCTGAGCAACACCCTGCTGACGGGTCACCGGCGGGTCGGCCGGTGTCCGCTGCAGGGCCCGGGACGGCCGGGGTTTAATCAGTTAATGTTCGGAGGAAGAAGAAGTGGGGGGGGGGGGGGGGGCGAAGCGTAAAAGCATTTACTTTTCAGCACGTGTATTAAATCATCTTTCAAGTCCAAATAAACGTGGATGGCGTGCACTGCAGAAGTAAAAGATTCTGGGGGGGGTTTCAGCGACCAACGCTTTTCTCTGTACTGGACTGGATGAGATGAAACACAGAGGTGGATGAGACTCAATGACCCAAAAGACTTTAAAAGCAGCTCAAAATGAGAGCGTGAGACAGCGGCTCGGTCCCCCCCCCCCGTCCTCCCGATGGTTGAAGTCGTTTAGATAAGTGATGGTCACTCCGGTGAGGAGACTCTTCATCCATCTCCTCCTCCATCCTCAGACAGACTTTGTTCCTGGCAGCTTCAGCCTGTTGATGACATGAAGGAAGAGGATATGTGTTAAAGAGAGCTTGTAATTTACCTTCTGATAAATCCTTTTTTTGTAAAGAAAAAAAAAAAAATTAGGGCTGGGCAACGAATAAAAAATTTTAAATTGCGATTAATCGCATTATTTCCCTGATTAATCACGATTAATCGCATTCTATACACAAAATCAAATACTGAATTCAAAAGTAGTGTAAAATGCACTTTTATTTAAATGTTCTGCTGCCATATGAACTAAAGTGTCATAACATTTGATTGTTCAAACACTTTTAACATCAGCACTCGTCAGTAACACATATTTAGTGTAAATCTCATCTTAAAAAATGTAAAATAAAATAAAGCTTATTGCCACTGCCAGGGCATTAATGTCATCCTGTTTTTATAAAAAAAAAAAAAAAAAGTCTACAAACAACATCCAACAAAATGATTGTGTCTCAGCACAATCAGAACATTAAAACAGGTAATTTCTGAGGGTAACAGCAGAAACTTTTAACGGGGAGTTCAACTTGTCAGTTGTTACAAATAACCTTGTTTCTGTTGAATCCTCCGTCTGGGAGAACTTTAAAATGAAAATGTCCATGTTAAAGTTCAGTAACTTTACCAATCCGCGTATCATTTATTCTTTCCATTTTCAATTGTCAATAAAAAATAAAACAAAAATTAAAAAGTGACATTTTATTACATTTTTCATTTTATAATCTAACACAAAAAAACGAAGAAAAAAAAAAAGGCCTGTTTTTTTTTTTTTTTATTTCGATTTTAGACATGGTTCAAAAATAAGAAATTAAAAATGGGCCACAGAACTAAATTTGTTTTATAATGGAGGACTGAACTTCCTGTTGTCATTACACATCTGTGCCACTAGATGGAGCCGCACTGCAGTAACCAGCTAGAGAACAGCAGGACAGTGAACACATGGAGCAGATCTGATGCAACATGGAGGAATGACCACAAAGTTTTGATGCAGTCCAGAATTGTTTTTTTTCCAGACAGAATTGTTAATATTTCTACCTGAGTTGCTACCTGAACTGTAAAGTTCACAGATTTTTACCGTTCTCCATGTCTTTTAATTTTTCCTTATGTTTACTGTTTTCCGGTTCTGCAGCAGCAGAAACAGACTTTTCAGAACAAAAGCATGTGAGCAACATGCGTTAACGCGCGATAAAATAAATGTCGGAGTTAATAAATTAATGCGTTAACACGTTAACTTGCCCAGCCCTAAAAAAATAAGTTAATATATCAACAAAAGCACATGACTTCTTTCATTTAAGATCTTTGCTGCTTTGCTGAAAAAGTTTTATTTTGTTTTAATGTACGTGCTTGCTGGTACTCGACTGATTCGTGCCTTTCATCTCTGTCCACCACCAGATCATCGGCTGTGGAGCCTCAGAAACATTACAAGATTTAATTTAATCAGACTTCAAACGTCTCCTTCATATCTGGCCTATCATCTGTCCTGCAGCCTGCTGCTCATTTCCTCTGAAAAAGCCCTTAAAAGCTTATTTGTGCCCCTAATTGCCACCCGTTTCCTGATCTCCACCCTGACTCCAACACACACACACGCACACACATGCACGTGCATGCACGCAAACGCACGCGAGGCCCATTTGAGCTCATCTGATGGGCATCAGCAATGACTCATGGGAAGTGTGAATGAACCACTGTGTCCAAGGAACAACAGGAAACGACGGATATCTGCTCGTACAATTACATTTTAATATTCTTAAAAAAATGTTTCAATGTTCACAGCAAAAGTTTCTGTTTTGAATCAGACAACGAGACTCATCTGCCTTGAAAGGGGAAAAAAAAAAAAACAAAAAAAAACATGCACGTGAAGCTCCAGGTCTCAGTGGGTTTAATAACGCCGATAGCGATTCTAAAAACAGACGAGTTTCTGTTTTCTCACCAGGACAAGCTCCTCTTGCTCCGGCAACCATTTTACGTGTTCAAACACCAGTAATCAAATTTTATTTATGATTACCGAGGCCTTTAAGCTTCTTAAAGGAACATTCTGGAGATGAGCCAAACACAGGTTTGCTACTGGAAGGGTGAAAACAAAATGACATGAACTGAAGCGGTTTAGAGTTTGAACAGAATATACGTTTGCAGCATGAGAGCCGTCAGACCAGGAGGGCGGGCTGCTACGTCAGAATAATTATCTATTTAAAGCCTTTAACGAGAATGAAAAACTGTCATTTTACTCCAGTGACAGTGTGAATAAGGTCTCTACAAGTGAACCAAGGTCATTTTAAACTCTCTATGTGCACAAAAAGTGTATTAAAAAAAATTTGAAAAAAATTGATTTGGCAATATATCACGATTTTCGGCCGCCCAATATAATATCGATTTTTCAGCTCCTAATATCGATTTTTTTCAAAAACACTAATAATAAACAATAAATAGGTTGTTTTGAAGCAAATAGTTTTGACTCAATTTGTCCTCTAAATGATCAATTTCATCTGATGAACATATACAGCAACTTGATTTTTCATCTCTACTTTTAATTTTGATATTAACTGGGTAGAATATCGCAATATATCGTGATATTGCGATATCGTGATAATGTCATATTTGACCCAAGTATCATGATACATATCGTACTGCGAGGTCCTTGCCAATACTCACCCTTAATTCAAGATAAAAAAAAGTAATGTCAATAGATGTAACTCAGAAAGAACTAAATCACACTGAGGTGATGAAACTGGTTTTATAATTCAAGTCTCCTTTGTTTCCCCAGACGAACCCAACAGGCAGAAATCAAGAGCATCTTTTCTGGTTTTGCAGGCAATTACCGTTTGGTTTTTCACTTCACAGAAAAATAAAATCTAGAGATATTTATTGGAGAGCTCTGCCATTAGCCAAAGTGATAAAAGCCTCAGCAAACACTAAGTGGCTGAAAAGACAATGACAACAACTGGACTTCCAGTCTGCGGTTCATTCACTTAAGATCACTTTAAAGCCGCAGCGAGCAGATGAGAGACAGCTGGATGGCTCAGAATATTGATTCTAACTGGGATGAGTGATCCCTCTTCCCACTGGAGGCCCTCCGACAGCTGAAAATGTGTGCACTAATGACTCATGATATGATGAAGTGCTCTGGAGCCGCACGCTCACACAAGAGACGACGTGCTGCGGTATTATATCTGCAAACACCGGCTTTTCCTACTGGATCTACCGCTGCGTCCAGCCTGAAGAGAAATGAAGCGCTTCTGGGAGGCGACTGTGGAACGACGGCGGGAGAAGTGTGCTAGACATCTTAGACGTGGGCGTTGACGTGATGAAGCTGTGTGCAGAGAGCAGTCCTGACTGGAAGGATGAGAAGCTGGAAGCAGAGTTTGATGCGTTCACGCCAAGAAGGAACCGCAGAAAACACATAAATATGTCGTCAGAATTCAAGACTGAGTCTAAAGTTCCCACAAGTTCACTTTAGGTGTTTGGCTCTGCTTGGACAGATGCTGGTTCTAGTTGGACAGATGTTGTGGTTCTAGTCGAATAGATGTGGTTCTAGTTGGACAGATGTTGTGGTTCTAGTTGGACAGACGTTGGGGTTCCTCTTGGACAGATGTTGTGGTTCCTGTCGTACAGATGTGGTTCTAGTTGGACAGATGTTGTGGTTCTTGTCGGACAGATGTTGGGGTTCCTCTTGGACAGATGTTATGGTTCCTGTTGGACAGATGTTATGGTTCCTGTTGGACACATGTGGTTCTAGTTGGACAGATGTTATGGTTCCTGTCGGACAGATGTTATGGTTCCTGTTGGACAGATGTTATGGTTCCTGTTGGACACATGTGGTTCTAGTTGGACAGATGTTGTGGTTCCTGTCGAACAGATGCTGTGGTTCCTGTCGAACAGATGTTATGGTTCCTGTCGGACAGATGTTATGGTTCCTGTTGGACAGATGTTATGGTTCCTGTTGGACACATGTGGTTCTAGTTGGACAGATGTTGTGGTTCCTGTCGGACAGATGTTCTGGTTCTAGTTGGACAGATGCTGTGGTTCTAGTTGGACAGATGTTGTGGTTCCTGTCGAACAGATGCTGTGGTTCCTGTCGAACAGATGCTGTGGTTCTAGTTGGACAGATGTTGTGGTTCCTGTCAGACAGATGTGGTTCTAGTTGGACAGATGTTGTGGTTCCTGTCGAACCAATGTGGTTCTAGTTGGACAGATGTTGTGGTTCTAGTTGGACAGATGTTGTGGTTCCTGTCAGACAGATGTGGTTCTAGATGGACAGATGTTGTGGTTCTCGTTGGACAGATGCTGTGGTTCTCGTCGGACAGATGTTCTGGTTCTAGTTGGACAGATGCTGTGGTTCTAGTTGGACAGATGTTGTGGTTCCTGTCGAACAGATGTTGTGGTTCCTGTTGAACAGATGTTGTGGTTCCTGTTGAACAGATGTTGTGGTTCTCATTGGACAGATGTTGTGGTTCTCGTTGGACAGATATTGTGGTTCTCGTTGGACAGATGCTGTGGTTCTTGTCAGACAGATGCTGTGGTTCTTGTCGGACAGATGTTGTGGTTCTCGTTGGACAGATGCTGTGGTTCTCGTCGGACAGATGTTCTGGTTCTAGTTGGACAGATGCTGTGGTTCTAGTTGGACAGATGTTGTGGTTCCTGTCGAACAGATGTTGTGGTTCCTGTCGAACAGATGTTGTGGTTCCTGTTGAATAGATGTTTGTGGTTCCTATTGAACAGATGTTGTGGTTCTCATTGGACAGATGTTGTGGTTCTCGTTGGACAGATGTTGTGGTTCTCGTTGGACAGATGCTGTGGTTCTTGTCAGACAGATGCTGTGGTTCTTGTCGGACAGATGTTGTGGTTCTAGTTGGACAGATGCTGTGGTTCTCGTCGGACAGATGCTGTGGTTCTTATCGGACAGATGTTGTGGTTCTTGTTGGACAGATGCTGTGGTTCTCATTGGACAGATGTTGTGATTCTTGTTGGACAGATGTTGTGGTTCTTGTTGGACAGATGCTGTGGTTCTCATTGGACAGATGCTGTGGTTCTTATCGGACAGATGTTGTGGTTCTTGTTGGACAGATGCTGTGGTTCTCATTGGACAGATGTTGTGATTCTTGTTGGACAGATGCTGTGGTTCTTGTCGGACAGATGCTGTGGTTCTTGTCGGACAGATGTTGTGGTTCTAGTTGGACAGATGCTGTGGTTCTCGTCGGACAGATGTTCTGGTTCTAGTTGGACAGATGCTGTGGTTCTAGTTGGACAGATGTTGTGGTTCCTGTCGAACAGATGTTGTGGTTCCTGTTGAACAGATGTTGTGGTTCCTGTTGAACAGATGTTGTGGTTCTCATTGGACAGATGTTGTGGTTCTCGTTGGACAGATGTTGTGGTTCTCGTTGGACAGATGCTGTGGTTCTTGTCAGACAGATGCTGTGGTTCTTGTCGGACAGATGTTGTGGTTCTCGTTGGACAGATGCTGTGGTTCTCGTCGGACAGATGTTCTGGTTCTAGTTGGACAGATGCTGTGGTTCTAGTTGGACAGATGTTGTGGTTCCTGTCGAACAGATGTTGTGGTTCCTGTCGAACAGATGTTGTGGTTCCTGTTGAATAGATGTTGTGGTTCCTGTTGAACAGATGTTGTGGTTCTCATTGGACAGATGTTGTGGTTCTCGTTGGACAGATGTTGTGGTTCTCGTTGGACAGATGCTGTGGTTCTTGTCAGACAGATGCTGTGGTTCTTGTCGGACAGATGTTGTGGTTCTCGTTGGACAGATGCTGTGGTTCTCGTCGGACAGATGTTGTGGTTCTTGTTGGACAGATGCTGTGGTTCTCGTTGGACAGATGCTGTGGTTCTTGTCGGACAGATGTTGTGGTTCTTGTTGGACAGATGCTGTGGTTCTCATTGGACAGATGCTGTGGTTCTCGTCGGACAGATGCTGTGGTTCTTGTTGGACAGATGTTGTGATTCTTGTTGGACAGATGTGGTTCTCGTTGGACAGATGTTGTGGTTCTCGTCGGACAGATGCTGTGGTTCTTGTTGGACAGATGTTGTGATTCTTGTTGGACAGATGTGGTTCTCGTTGGACAGATGTTGTGGTTCTTGTCGGACAGATGCTGTGGTTCTCGTCGGACAGATGCTGTGGTTCTTGTTGGACAGATGTTGTGATTCTTGTTGGACAGATGTGGTTCTCGTTGGACAGATGCTGTGGTTCTCGTCGGACAGATGTTGTGGTTCTTGTTGGACAGATGCTGTGGTTCTCGTTGGACAGATGCTGTGGTTCTTGTCGGACAGATGTTGTGGTTCTTGTTGGACAGATGCTGTGGTTCTCATTGGACAGATGCTGTGATTCTTGTTGGACAGATGCTGTGGTTCTTGTCGGACAGATGCTGTGGTTCTTGTCGGACAGATGCTGTGGTTCTCGTTGGACAGATGCTGTGGTTCTCGTCGGACAGATGCTGTGGTTCTTGTTGGACAGATGTTGTGATTCTTGTTGGACAGATGTGGTTCTCGTTGGACAGATGTTGTGATTCTTGTTGGACAGATGTTGTGGTTCTCGTCAGACAGATGCTGTGGTTCTTGTTGGACAGATGTTGTGGTTCCTGTCAGACAGATGTGGTTCTAGATAGACAGATGTTATGGTTCTAGATGGACAGATGTTGTGGTTCCTGTCGGACAGATGTTGTGGTTCTAGTTGGACAGATGCTGTCGTTCTAGTTGGACAGATGTTGTGGTTCCTGTCGAACAGATGTTGTGGTTCCTGTTGAACAGATGTTGTGGTTCCTGTCGAACAGATGTTGTGGTTCCTGTTGGACAGATGTTGTGTTTCTAGTTGGACAGATGCTGTGGTTCCATCAAAACTGTGCTTTCTGCTCCAAGTTACGCTGCTGCTTCCACAAACTTCCTGCGTTCCAGTCTGAAACATCCTCCTTTTCTTTGGCTTCCTGCGTGTGCCTCTAAACCATCCTACAGTTCCAGATGTGACACATCAGTCGCGCGGACATTTGGTTCCGTCTCTGTAAAGCCTTTATTCTGCCCCGTTAGGTTGTCTGAACGGCACAAAAGTGTTACAGTGTCACGGTTAGCTCCGTGACTTGTACATCTCTGTTACACCTTACATGGTAGTAACGAGGTGTAAAGGAGTCAAAATGACTGTCGCATGAATTAGCAATACGGAAAGGCTTAACGGGGGCGCAAGGATGACTGGCGGATGGATGGAATCACTATGAATGAACAGCTGGAGGGAGGAGGTAGAATAAAAGCAAAAGCCCAGTTCGTCTCTATACCACAATCTCTGTGTGAAAGTGACTTTTTTATACTCAAACACTGAGATGCATCAAACCAAGTATCTCTAACTTTCTGAAAACATTTGGTTCTGTAGAAGCCATGAATGAGTAAAGTGGAACCTCACAGCCAACTATAACTTTTCTTCTCCTGAATGGCAGCAACACCCATTTAGCCAAAAACATGCACTGAGCTGCTGAAAACTGAATGAGAGACGAGAGACGAGAGTCTGAAAGCAGAATCTCATGTAGCATGTTCATCACAGCCAAAGGCTTTGTGGTGCAGGGGCAATTTAAAAACACACAGGGAGCAAACCCAAATGCAGACGCTTTCAACGCTTTCATCCCATTAAACAAGCAGCTGGAAGACAGCCGGGAGGAGCTCCTGACAGGAAACAGGGGTCCTGGTAGGTTGAAGGAGTGAGCAGAGCTATGACAGGCGACAGCCATCACCCTCTCAAACTCAGTGTGAAGGACCGTACCCGAAGACGTCTGCTCCGAGGACTGCGTTGCTTCTGCTGCCGGGTCAGTGTTGGTGTCAGTGGGCGAGACGTCATCATCTCCCTGTGCTGCTGCTTCTGATGGGTTCTGCTCGGTCTCCAACACGACAGGAGAGGGAGGGGAGTCTGATTTGTCGCCTGAAAGAGACACTCAATTAAAAAAAAAAAAAAATATATATATATATATATATATATATATACACATATATATATATATATACATATATATATGTGTTTAGTAGAGATGGACCAACTGACTGGTTGGAGGCAGATTTTTGGCCAATCAGTCAAAAAGCCTGAATCACCTCTCAAAAACTCAGTCTTGTGAAATGGCGTATGCTGTCAGCGGTACAGAACAGACCAAACCAATCACAACCGGGCGGAGGCGGGCTCAAAGAGGAGGGTCCAAGAGCCTCTGCTGAAAACAGTCAAGGTGCTTTGTTTCTCTGATAGGTAGTACGCCGATCCAACAGCATCCGGAGGCAGTTTCTTCAGCGTACTTTGGTACTGCCCCCCGGAAATTAAAGTCAAAACTAAAGGAACCAGATAAATTCTTGGTAAAAAAAAAAAAATTAGGATGGCTGACTACTATTGTGACTGGTCCAGTTTTTGTTTTTTTTTAATTTGATCAGGAAATGTATGGAGCTAAATGAGGCTCAAAGGTGAAGCGTTGAGCATCAGCTGCTATCTCCTGGTCTGCAGAGCAGGGGTTCTCAACCTTTTGCAAGCCAAGGACTATGTTATCATTATTATAGTTATTATCATTATTATTGTACAGCCGGTGGAAGCTCGCACTTCGTGCATGCATGATTTATGTCCAGTCTGGACAGGAAGGGATGAAAATGCAGCTCTCTGATTGGTGGAGAGAGAGACGGAGAACGTTGTTGAGAGGAAGGAGAGCTTTCAGATCTGACCCGCAAAAAGTCTTCAATACCACCAGCAGAACTCTGCAGATTTGTCCCTGTTCGCTTTTGTGAAAAATTAATATAAATAAATAAATTAAATTAAAAGTCGCTAGTCGGGTGGCCGCAATGCATTATAGGTGAACTAGGCGGAGATGCATTTTATTATAAAATGTCTGTGTTTTATCTTTTAATGCTATTGTTTTGTTTTCCTGACTTTAGTGTGTTTATTTTGAGGGTTTACTGCGGGTGTGGGACTATTTTTGTGGTGGTTTGTAGATCATAGTATCCGATGCTTTGAAACCACGACAAAGACTGATTACGCATTTGGTGACATTTCGGTAGATCAGAAAAACCTGCTCTGCAGCCAGTGAGTTATACAGTACAATTTTATATTATTTTTTATATGCGCTGGTTTACAACCAATCTGACTCACGACTGGTTTGTCGGAACCAATCTAAGTCGTAACTCGGATGCTAATTGTATACTGTTGTATTTTATAGGGTTCTCAATATCAAATTTTTATTTTTCATCTTTAAGTTTTTGTTTTGAATTACAAAACCTTTGACCCCGATTTAGCTCCATAGAAATACATCATATGTACAGCAGTGGAAAAAAAAAAAAAGAAAAAACCCAGGGAAAAGGGATTGAGGTTTGAGGAAAACACTGTACTGGTTAACGTATGCGGCTCATTATAGTTCTTGGAAGAAAAAGATCAGAACTTTAAGAAAATCTTAACTGCAGTCTTGTTAATCACCTTGTGATGCAGCAGCAGGGATGCTCTGGTCCATCATCGCAGCAGCCTCACTGACCTCAGAGGGCGCTGTCATGGAAAAAGCACAGGGGGCGGGGTCAGAAACAATGGAGGGGGAGGAGTCAGTAGCATCAGAAGGGGCGGGGTCAGAAGGCTCTGCAGCGGGGGCCTCTGTAGTGACCGCCTCTGGTTCTGTCTGACTGTTTCCTTCCAAAGGCGACGAAACAGAAGATGCTGAGAGGGAAAGACAGCGAGATGAAGATGCGGGAGGAGAGGAGGTGACCAGATGGAGATAGTGAGGAGAAAGAAAAAAATAAGAAGAGAACAAGGTAAGATATTAGGAAGTCATGCAGAGAACACGAGACGGAAAAACAAAGAGACAGAAGGGCTACATTGCTACGACGGCTCAGACAAATCCAGAAAGGAAATCAGAAGACGAGCAGAGAGATCAGATTAATCAGGAATATTATAATCAACATAGAGTCTATACAGTCATCTGAAAGTGGTCAAACTGGATTTGAGTGACTGCTCAGTCCACCAGTGACTGGATCACAGATTGTTCTAGATAACCAGCAGCTTTACTGTGAGTCACTGTGGATCGATCAGGTGTGAAAAGTACTGATAAAAGCTTCAGTATGTAGTTTTTAAACTCGAGTCCTTGACACGACTTCTCTACTTAAAACACAGCTGCTGCTACTGAGCTGGCGACGTATATTTGTTGACCGTATCACAACTGAAGATGCGGAAGAATAAAAGGAAAGAGGACGAAGCAATTTGCTTAATGTGGATCATTAAAAAAAACAAAAAAAAAAACAGTATTTTAAATGAATGAAAATTGAAAATAAACAAAAATGTGAATGTGTTCAGGTTATTATTATTAGACAGCTGTTGATCAACCTGAGCTGACCGCCCAGTGAAACCAGTCCATCCTACCTGAGATCTCCTCCCTCTCTGGCTCAGCAGGTGCGTTGGCAGCTTGGCTCCCCGTCTTTTCCTCCTTCTCCTGCTGGTCCTTCTTCTGCGGAGGGCTGGATTCAGCGCTCGGCGGTTTCAGCGGGCTCTCTCCTCCCACGCTGCTACGAGGCGACAGCATCTCCATCTCCTCCCCCCAGTCTGACACGGGCTGGTGGCCCTCCAGCGGGTAGAAGGGGCTGAGGGGTTTCCCTCCCTCTGGAGACTCTGGAACGGCTGCAGGGGAGGGGATGTGGACCTTCGGCCTCGGCGTCCGCTGCTCCTTCGGGCTTCCCGCCGACGTCGTTCGCGAACGGGGCTTGGGCGACGTCGGCGAACTCTCCTTGCTCTTGTCCCGTTTCTCTTTCCCGCCGTCTTTCTTCTCATCGCCCCTGGCGTCGCGTTCTGAGCTGGTTTTTTCTTCCACCGCTTCCCCGTCGTCCTCTCCATCACTGGCGTCTTCCCATTCGTCCTCATCCTCACCCTCTCCATCTCCATTTTTCTCCTCCACCTAAGAGAAGATGGAAGGACCGATGCAAGTCAAAGGTATTAAGACAATCAGAGAAATGCAACTGAACTGGGAAAAGAAGCTGTTATAAAGTTAATCTAAAACACTAGTCAGAGCTCTGCTATAAACCTGGTTATAAAACCTGAATTATTTGCTGTGAAAATGTCTCTCTTTATGAACATGTGAATCCACTTTAAGCTCGTCTACCTTTTCCGGTGCAGGAGGTTTCGGCTTTTCTTCCTCCTCCTTCTTAGTCTTTTTCTCTCTTTTTGTTTTGTCCTCCTTCTCCTCCTTCTCCTCCTTCCTCTCCTCCTCCTCCTCCTTCTCTGCCTCCCAGCGGTTGTCGTGCATGCTGTTGACGGTCCAGAATCAGAGGATCAGACCGACCCCACAAACAGCAACGCAACGGCAAATGCTCTGCAAACGTAAATTTGCGAAACATCTGGAGGATTTATCTTCTACGATGCTGTTTGGACTCGTTCAAAAATGAATGGGTCTGGGCAACAATTAATCGCATTATTTCCCTGATTAATCACAATTAATCGCATTGTATAAGCAAAATCAAATAATTAATTCAAAAGTAGTGTAAAATGCACTTTTATTTAAATATTCTGCTGCCATATGAACTAAAGTGTCATAACATTTGTTGTTCAAACACTTTTAACATCAGCACTTGTCAGTAACACATATTTAGTGTAAATCTAAAAAAAAAAAAGTCTACAAACAACATCCAACAAAAAGATTGTGGCTCAGCACAATCAGAACATTAAAACAGGTAATATCTGAGGTAACAGCAGAAACTTTTAACGGGGAGTTCAACTTGTCAGTTGTTACAAATAACCTTGTTTCTGTTGAATCCTCCGTCTGGGAGAACTTTAAAATGAAAATGTCCATGTTAAAGTTCAGTAACTTTACCAATCCGTGTATCATTCATTCTTTCTATTTTCAATTGTCAATCAAAAATAAAAAAACTAAAAAGTTTATCATCATCATTTTATCATGTTTGTAGTTTTTTAATCCAACACAAAAAATGCCTGTTTTTTTATATGTCAATTTTAGACTTGGATCAAAAATACAAAATTAAAATACAGGCTACAGAACTGAATTAGTTTTATAATGGAGGACTGGACTTTCTGTTGTCGTTACACATCTGTGCCACTAGATGGAGCTGCACTGCAGTAACCAGCTAGAGAACAGCAGGACAGTGAACACATGGAGCAGATCTGATGGAACATGGAGGAATGACGCCAAAGTTTTGTTGCAGTCCAGAATTTTTTTTTTTTAGACAGAATTGTTAATATTTCTACCTGAGTTGCTACCTGAACTGTAAAGTTCACTGATTTTTACCGTTCTCCATGTCTGTTTTAGCCTTTCTGCTCTTCTGGTTCTGCAGCAGCCAGTAACAGACATTTCAAAAGAAAAGCACGTGAGCAACATGCGTTAACGTGTGATAAAATAAATGTCGGCATTGACAAAATAATGCGTTAACGCGATAATAACACGTTAACTTGCCCAGCCATTGCAGAGTCACGTGTGAAAAACGGACGCATGTCTGTCGTGGAAATTGCTCCTTGATCCAGACTGCATTTGTTGACGCATCTCAACATCATGCAAATTAAAGCTCTCCCACGCAAAGAAAAAAAAGTGAAAGATGAAAGACATCCTGCTTGTTATCAGCCTCATCAGTGGTGTTATTTGGATATAAGGCACTGACAGCTTGAAAATGAGATGTTACGCCTATAAACTGCCGTTTTAAGCTTCGTAATAAAAGTCACCTGTAGCTCTGTTTCGGTCCTCGGCCCTTCCCTCTGCTCCTGTCTCCCCGGGGCCCCGGGGTCCTGCCCTGGGACAGGAAGTCTCCAAACGTCGGTGCTTTCGGAGGCCGTTTGCCATCGTCTGTTGAGAGTAAATCAAATAAAAGTCGAACAATCAAGGGGGGGAAAGACAAAAACAAGCGGTGGCGGGCCTGTTAATCATCCTCACAACTGAAATGACAGCAGCCAGCCTGCAGCAAGAATAAATATTTACGATCCATTAGTAAGCACTCACACAAGGTCTCAGTTTTAGTCCTCTATGAGCCAGGAGGAGCCCTGCATTGTTATGAACTGCCTCTGCAGCAGCTGACATCAGTGGCTCCTGATCTTCCTTCCTTAAACCATCTACAGAAAAGCTGCACATGTACCGAACGATCTCCAAAACATCATTTTACACCTCTCCAGAGGAGTCACTCAAACGTTCCTTGGAGAATAAAAATCGAATGGCCACCTTGAGCTAACATAAACCTGGTCAGGCACGTCTGGTGTTTTATTTGTGACGGTCTTCCACTGACTTTTCTTTCAAGGCGAACACAGATGTCTCTCTGCGGCAGTCGAGTTGGCGTCTTACGTAACCTCAGAGCCGTGACTCGTGTGGCGGCAGCCTTCTTGCAGCGTCCATCTGAACTCTGGCACAAGGTCAGACGTCTGTGTCGACTAACGGCTTCCAGTGGAAGGGACAGAGGCATTTTTATACCGTGAAAGCCAAAAATAGTCGAGAAAAGCTGTAGACAGGCTTCCGTGAGACTTAACGCAACATAAAATATTAAAAAAATCCATATTTTAAAGCCCCTTTGGGACAATCACTGCTGTAACGCAATCAAGTGGAAGGCAGCACTTATAATAGAGGGCTGTTACAACCATCTCCTGTACCTCATTTATAATTAGAGACAACAGCGCTTCAATGAGAAAATGCAGCGTTGCAGCTCCACAAACTGCAGCCTCGGTTGAATCGACACTATTAAAATCCAGGAGGAAAATGAGAGTAAAAGAAGTTAAAAGTTAGGACAGGAAAGATGGAAAGTGACGGAACTAAAAAGTCTGACAGATGGAGCAGAAGAGCATGTGATGGACGAGCGAATGAAGAAACAGATCAAGGAGAGAGGAGAGACCAGCGAGTGAGGGACATTTTCAAAGATGTGAAAATAGAAAAAAATAAAGATCGACTGGAAAGTGAGGAAGTGAGAGAGAAAGCGCAGCAGATGGGAGGAGGTGGAAAGAGGGAAGGTCAGAGATGGAAAAGCCCCAAGAGGGGAGAAGGATAAGAGCTTCAATGGAGGAGAGACGAGGGGCGATGTGCTGGAAACAAGAAAAAGGTCAGAAACACAGACATGCGAGTACAAAAGAGATGAAGGGATCAAGTGAGGGGAAGGGGAAAGAGAAAAAACTGGGAGGATGAGGCCGAGAAATTAGAAACTGGAGAAACTGCACACACCAACGTTGGCTTTAACGGCGTAACTTCAGTTATACCCTCCAGTCAGAAACGGACGTGAAATGAAGGAAACGAGCAGCAGGTTGGAAAAAAAAAAAAAAAACAACAACTTCTCAGCTTTTGTTCGAGCCGTCTCGCAGCGCAAACGTCGGCCGCGAGAAGGTCACACGAACGCCAAGAACTGTGCAAACACAGCCAGAGGCAGGCTGCTGGAAATCTCTGCAGATACAAGTTAAACCTCAGCTTCTGCAAGACACTCAGCGCTGAACGGGGGATGTTAGCTTTGCAGGTTAAAAGCTACAACAAAATGAGTGGATTTTTTTTTTTTTTTTAAAGATTTTTTTTGGCACTAGTGGCCTTTATTGATAGTGGAGAGAGACAGAGAGAGAACGGGGAAGACACGCGGCAAAGAGCCGACAAGCGACCAGCCGCACGAGGACTGTAGCCTCTGTATATGGGCCGCCTGCCCCAACCACTGCGCTACAGGGGCGGCCCAAGATGAGTGGACTTTAAGGGCCATCTGATTTAATTTCAGACTCTGAAGAACACTCAACAAAACTAATAACACGTCAGAAAACGTGAAAGTTATCAGCCAGAGTAAGAAAAACCCCCAGTCATTAGCCCAGTACTGTCCTGCTTTTATTTCGCCTGCTGTGCTGCGTCACGCAAAGATGGCGGCAAACTCCACACAGAGGATGAGATCAGTCCCTCACGTGGACGGCGACAGACGCCCGGCAGGCTGTTGACAGCGACATTTGAGCATGACGAAGTGGAAATAGATGGCACCTGGTTTTCAGCCACGTCGGTCGGACGTGTTATTAATGTCGCCGCTGGACTCACCTCTGGTCCTTTTGTATTTCACCACTGGACCTAGTTTGATTTATAAAAAAAAAAGACTTTAAAAGCTCCATCGGCAGGAGGCGAGTCAGGGTTGTGAGTCACAGGTGAGTTTAGCTTCGGTACAGGCTGCTGCACATCAGACAAGCACACAAACAAAAACAGACGAGGCCACGTCAGTCGCATGCTGCGGTCTAACCTGAGGCCCCGCCCCGGGGATCTCTGCGACCGCCGTAACTCCGCGCTGCAGAGGGGACACACAAACACACCACAGGAGGTCTTGACACGCACACACAGACACAAAGCAGACCAGAGGCTGACGCGCACAGACACTCCAACTCTGAAGACGTCATCAAAAACATTCCCGTTTTTATCAGATTCGGTGTTCCTTCTTTTAAAACCAGATGTGTGCATGCAGGACACAAACAAACAAACGAACGAAGAGGAGGACACGAGTCCATCAGCTACACGGCAGCTCACAGCGATGGAAAGCGGAGAAAATGGGCCACCTGACTGTCATGATTACATCACAGCCAATCAGAGCTATAAATACCCAGAATTACTGCCAAGTCATATGACCCAGGAATGGACATGGATGGTTGGCCTCTCGTCCAGCCGAAAGGCCTTTAATTACCTGCGAGTATGCACAATTAAAGGTGGTGGTAGGTGTTGTTTGAAAAAACAGTTCCAGGAACTCAAGTGAGATTTTGAAAATATACACTCCCTCCCTCCTCCCAAAGGCTCCGCCTCCTCCTCTTCAGCTCACCCCTCGAAACCACGCCTTCACACAATTCACCACTACATGAACCGCAGGGAGGGAGGGAGTGGTGGGGGGGAGTGCATTGATATCTGATGGACATATTATGCAGCCAATCAAAATAGTGATGATTACTATTTTGATTGGTCAGAGTTATTCTCTGATTATACCCTCTAGACCCAAATGTTTAGTTTTTTTTTGCAAACATTTTATTTCAGTGGGGGCAATGGGAATGTGAAAAGGTTTTCAGGCAATATTGTAAAAAGTGTTGCAAAAAAAACAACACCTACCCCACCTTTAACCTATAACGACCTATGGCCTCATTTTAAAATGTCTTTGAAATCTCTTTTCTTGAGAAATGATGTAGCGGAGGACCAGGACGGACAAGGACAGCAAGGGTTCTTCCCTCATCATCATCATCGTGGTGAACGTGAGATCACTTCCAACAAATAAACTGGACAAGCAGGAATTTAATACGGACTTAAATGCCACTTTACCTATTTATATACTTTCACAGATTACATGCAGACAGAAAATACAGAATGGTCACAGTGAAACGACAGATGATGTGATCCTGAACATTGACAGTGAAGGAGCGTCTCTACACCCTGGACACGGAGCGCCGAGTTTCCATCCATGTTGTCCACTGAGTTTTATCCGCCAATGATGTGTGTGACATCATCAGGGTGTAACCCAGAAAGGATGTCCTAGTATAAATATGTTCCCTAAGTCAGGAAATCAGTCGCATTTAAGTATATTTTAGGTATGGGTCAATTCAGACTGCTGTATTTAGCTGTGTCCCCGCACGTCTGCGTTAAAATGCCAGGGAGCAGAAACCACGACTCACCGGTGTGTGACATCACAGCCCTGGGACTGCCACGCTCTCACAGTAAATTATATTATCATGCGATCAAATGAAACTATCCAGACGCAAAATGAGGTCAAAAAACACCCCTGAGACATCAGGCGCGACCTGCCTTCCCCCAGGTAGGAAAACTGAACTCCAAGGTTGATTTTTATTCTCATAAGTTGTTAGTTTTAAATTATAAATTGGGGCTTAACTCTCAGGATGATCATAAAAGCCTGAATGAGTGAGGCATTGTTTTAACAGCTCTAAGCTTTTATTTAGCAGTCAATTATATATAAAAGCTCCAATGAACCATGTTGCATCTATATATACGAAAAGCATCAATAAACCTGACTGACAGAATGGTGTTTCTGGGGCCCTCGGGGGCCACCGTGGTCGTCCAGGTCTGGACTCATAACTCATTCATTTGAACATCTGGACCGTGCAGGACGGTGGACGGTCACCACAGAGGAGCTGCTCGAGGAGGAGCCACATGAAAGGTGTCTCTCCGGGAACAGGACCTGGTTGACGAGTGTAGCGGAGCGCCGGGCCACACAGGGCTGATGTGCAGCCAGCTGTGGCTGGTTTACGTTACAGCAGAAAAACTATAGCGATCCAGTGATGTAGTGAAAGTCAGCGAGCATCCGTGAAGGAAAACTGGGTTCGTCTGAAGGCTCCTAACGGAGCAGAATGACCGTGGATTAAAGGTTTGTTTGCACTCAGGGGAAATACAGTAAGCATTTACATAACCAGCTTAATTAGCCAGAGGAGGGAGGTGGTGGCGTCTACTGTGTTTGGTGTTTGTGATGTGTGCAGATGAGGACATCACGTCAGACGGAGTCTCAGAGGGGAAGAGCATCAACGCTCAGCAGGTCACAGCTGCGCAACCGAAGCGTGTACTTGTCGTTTGTGTGTGTTTTTTCTGTGTGGACTTGCCTCTCCTGCCGCCCTGCTCGGATGCGACGCCTTCTGCGGCCACGTACGGGTCCTCCTTGAACCTGTCAGTCAAGCAGCAGGGGTGCACAACACAAATACAAAGAGTCAGAGCGTTTCCTCCGTCACACCTCTCTGTCACCATCACCGAAAACACGTTCGCATCAGCTTCAACCTCTGCTCACCTCCCGCTTGCCAACATGATATTTGTTTTAATGTCTGACCTTTTCATGTCGATTATTTCCTAACCAAAAAAAATAAATAAAAAAATACCGCAGCAGCATGCTGTCCCCTGGGGTATTAATATGTTGTTATTCACCTGAAAAAGGGCAAACGTTTGCCATTCATCACTTCAGACATGAGGCGCATCTATCTTCTAGACGTATGGTAATGTGGTGTATAATTAAGAAAGTGCAGGTGCATTAAAAAAGTGTTTAAAATAGGGGTGCACGATAACTATCGGGCCGATAACAGGAAATTATGACGTCATCCCGATAATTCCGATATCACGACAAATAGCCCCGATAACATATATTTTTGTCAACACAGCAGTGCCTCGCTTCCTCTGAGTCTTGAATGACTGGCAGTGAATGTTATGTTCAAGTGACGTCGGCATAATCAGAAAAACGATTACTCAATCAGGGAAATCAAGAATTCCCCCTCATACCAGAAAACAACTCGTTAACTCAGTCATAATTTTGGTAGTTGCTGAGTTGAATTGATATTCGCAGTATTTTCCCACATGTTACACATAAAAAAAGAAAAAATAGAAAAGGCTGAAAGAAAAACTAGCAAACGAGGGAACGTGGGAATTTACGTTACACCTTGAATGCAGCCTGCAGCACAGCGCTGATCAGAATCAGAACCAGAATCAGAATCAGATTTATTGTCACTGAGCCAGCGTCCCAACACAGTGAAATTTGTTTTCCCAGTACATCGTCCAAGAGAAGCATACAGAAACAAACAACAACATATGGACAGGAGTCAACGGTGTCTGGGGCTGCAGCCATGAAACGGCGCTGCCTACCCTTACCAAAAAGTAGTGCACTCAGGCACGCCGCAAGCACACCACGAGCACACTTTAAGTATGGCGGCGTGGAACTTCGTTAAAGTTTCAGAAGAAGATAGTTTGGTGGTTATTTGTGACGAATCCTCCGAGCGAATTATACGAGGAGGGAAGCACAAGCTTTAATACGTAAAACCTGATCGGCCACCTACAACATAACAATCACTTCCATGGAGTTTTGAAACCGCACTAACGTGAGCTAATGGAAGCTAATGCTAACGTGCGCAAGCCAGCAGCAGTCTCCCCTCCCCGCTTCCTCATTCCTCTCATCTAAAGCTTCCATGAGATTAAAAAATAAAAACTACTGAACCTCATTAACTTTAATTAAAGGTATTAATTTAAATGGTACTACAAGCCAAAATCTTTTAAATGTTAATTTTTTTCAGTTAGTAATTCTGATGCATGTATTTCCATCAGTTCAAGGAGCCTTTATTTTTTATATCAGTCAGTAATGAACCTTATTTAAGTTGATGTGAGATATCAAATAGGTTTGTTTGATAGCTTTAAGAAAATGTTTGAGATGCTTGCCAGTAGTTTTTCATTGGAAAAAATGAATATCTGTTCATTTAAAAAGTCAAAACTGTTTTTGGTTTTGTTCATAGTATTGATGTAATGATCTTAGGTATATGTGTGTGTTATCGGTTATGGTATCGGTTTTAAAAAACAGTTATCGTGCATCCCTAGTTTAAAATTAATCAGGAGCCTGTCTAACTCATCCCCCACTGAGCTGTCTAACATGCAAACACAAATCAGTGGGTGAATTAATCCAAACGCAGTCAAAAAAGAAAAGAAATTCCCGCTCCCTCCTCCTCCTCCTCCTCCTCCTCCTCCTCCTCCTCCTCCTCCTCCTCCTCCTCCTCCTCCTCCTCCTCCTCCTCCTCCTCCTCCTCCTCCTCCTCCTCCTCCTCCTCCTCCTCCTCCTCCTCCTCCTCACATGTTCTCTGTCTTCTGAGCGTCCCACTCTCGCCTCCACTGGCCCGTGGCGTTGCGGTGGCGCGCCAGCCTCTCCTCGTCGATCTGCTCGCGCTCCTTCTTCCAGCGCAGGTACTCCGCTCTCTCCCGGCCGGTCATCGACATGGTCATGTCCATGGATCCTTTCGGGCCGGGCCTTCGACTCTGCAGGGGCAGACGGAAACAACGCTGTAGGGCGCGCAGGCAGGGCATTTAAATGCAAAGAACCGCTGAGATCCAGAACTCACGGTCCACTCTCTCTCCATTTCGGATCCCGTTTTCACGTTTTCGAAGTCCAGCCCCCCCCAGTTGCGTACGTGTCTCCTGCTGCCTTCCTTTCGGTCCGTGTCCGGTGCGGGGCCCGAACGTCTCGGATCGTCCAGGAAGTTGCGGACTGGCCTGTCCCCGTCCGGCTGAGAAAAAAAAAAATGTTGTTTTCACCCGCATAAATCAAGCTGGTCAAATGTGACGAAGGAACTAAAAGCAGCACAAATGCACGTCACAAATTAAAGCAACACAGTTTGAAAGATACCCGCTGTCCTCTCTCATACTCTGCTATCCTCTCCATTTCCTCATTCATCTTCTCAATGTTCTGTCGTCTCTTCTCCTCCCATTCCTGTCAAACAAACAACATTAGTGACACATCAGTTACTTTACAAGCGAAGCAGAACAACAGGAGGACGTTGTAGTTTAAAATCCAACAGAACGTATTATCCGGCCCTCAAACGCTTAGGGGAAAATTTAAAGACAGTATCGCCTTTGCTTCTTTACTAGCACGTAGAAGAATCCTGTTGGAATGGAAGGCACCAACTGCCCCCAAAGCTTCGATGTGGCTTAAGGACCTCATGCTGTACTTAGATCTAGAGAAAATTAAATACAATCTGAGGGGGACACCTGGAAAATTTGATTTGGTTTGGGGCTGCATGATTAATTACATAACTAAATTAAAAACACTACAAGACAGATGAGTTGTTTACCTCTGACAACTGCCTTTGTCTATTTTTCCTTTCCCTCCTTGCCTTGTGTCTCAACCCATTGAGGATATTATACCTGTCTTGTTCTGGTTTATGTACTCTTAATTATTGGTATATATTTATATCCACATGTTTGTTCACACTAAGACGGAAGGATGTGTGCTATTACTGATGTGAAGCAAAATTTTGTAGGACCGGGAGGGGCTGGGGGTGGGAGGGAATATGTGATTGTTGTTCGTGGAAAAAAAAAGAAAAAAAAGTCTTGAATTTTCATTGTATGTACTTCTACCTGTTGAATGAAAGAATAAAAACATTTATAAAAAAAATAAAAAAATAAAATCCAACAGAACAACACAAGAGAGGTTTGGTCCATCACTGGATACAGAGGAGGAGATGGCGGCATGGCGCAGGCGAATGAGCTGAATCTGTTTTTATTTTTTTTAACAGATCTGACAGATCCCCCCCCGCACACACATAAACACACACACCCCGCACACACAAACACAGCTCAGCTTGATGGCCTCGCTTGCACCTTGTCCCCAGACCCACAGGGGAGCATTTAGACTCCTCCCCCCACCTGTCAGCTCCACACCGAGCCTCACTGCTGAGCAGGTGAAGGAGACAGATGCAACCCCAGAGACTGCAGGCCCAGATGGTGGGAGTCCCACGGCCCCGAAGGCAGCGTTCCTGCATCCCAGTGACCCCAGGGTTACGGGCCTGTGGCGTTGACATCACACATCATAAAGACACTGGAGCAGCTCTGGTCCAAGCACTCCTGGATCCCTTTCAGCTCACCCTACCGGCCCCGTCTTGGAGCGGACGACGCCGTCAGCTACCTGGCTCAGCTGAGTCTACGCCCACCTGGACAAGCCAGCGAGCACTGTGAGAGGCACGTTTGGTTTTATTTTTATTTCTCACCATCAGGCCGGGTCTGCTGGGTGAGAAGCTGACAGAGATGCAGGTGGATGAACCACTGGTGTCCTGGATTATAGATGACCTGACTGGCAGACCACAGCAGAGTACAGCCCACGGTGCTGTACATCAAGCTTTCTGATGACTCTGCAGTGGCTGGATGCATTAAAGATGGCGATGAGAGTGAATACGGGACAGCGGTGGGAGCGTGCACCATGTACAGTATGCACATATGTAAATTTGTTTATTTTTGCTGGAGTCTTCACATTTAAGTCTCAGGGGTGCGTCTTTGTTCTATTTTCAGACTTTCATTCCTTCTGTTGGGAGGCGTCCAACAATGAGAATAAAAGGGGGGACTAATAAGGGAACTCTGATTGTGATTTCAAATACAGGACGCCAACATTCAGAGTGAAAAAGCAAACCTGCAATAAATCACACGATGGAACAAAAGCTTCTTTTCTTTTTCCACGTGGACACTAAACGGTAACAAAACTGTTGATGCTACAAAGTTTAAACACAAGAAACGTGCCAGCGGATGCTGCACTGAACCCCACCCCCGTACTTGTGTAAGCGGATGAGAAGAGTTAATGAGATGGACTTTAGTGCAGCAGTTCACACCCACCTTCGACTTCCTGTCCACGCCACCTGGCGTCCCTTCTCCGCCTCGTCCTCTCCTTCCTCCTCGGCGCCCCTGGCCTCCTAGATCACCAGGCTCCGCCTCTCTGGGTGTTCTGGGTTCCCGGTCTCTCCTCTCTTGCCGACCCCCACCTCCTCCTCCCCCTCCTCCTCCTCCTCCTACTCCCCCTCCACCACCTCCTCCTCTCTGGCCTCCCCGACCCAGTCGTCCAGACCCCGTCCTCCTGGGCGGGCTGTGGCCGTCGCTTGGCCCTCTGTACCCGTCGCCGTCTTCTGACGTCTTCCGGCCACGAGGCGTTCCGGGCTTGCCGTCGTTGATCACTCTCTTCTCCTGGAACAGACACACCGTGATTGATCGGGTTCACGTGGTGATCCGTCATTTCTTTGGAAACCCAGGAGCACAAAGTGGATAAACGGATCCCTGCTTGTCTCTGCAGGACATTTAGGTTAGGTTTCACAAGTTGGCATCTGCGTTTACGACATTATGTTTGCGCAGCAGCTCCAATTATCTTACAACAACAGCCAAGTCGGCATCTGCCAAATCAAATCTTTACTCAGCATAAACGGAGCTGCGCAGGTGGCTGGATTTACTGACCAAAGACCACATGAAAACTCGCCGTAAATAAGGATATTCGGCCGGTCACATTCCAATTTCATGTCAGCAGCCTGATTGATTTTGCTTTTGCCAGCCACCGTGAGCCTCGGAGCTCTGAGCAGTTTTAGAAAGTCATAAAAAGAGGAATGCATGAAATTATCCAGCAGGATGTTTTTTTTTTTTTTACGACAAAACTGAACGTGCAGGATTTCTGGAACGGTGAGTAAGTGCTCCAGTTTCATAGCCCTCTGCTCCGTTATAGCTTTTTTTGGCGTACCGCCTGGTGTTTACAGCTTGGACAGTTCTCAGTGTGACTTTCTGGCTTTTTGCACCTTACTCGCCCGACACCTAGTCCTTCTGAAATGGAAAGATGCCATCCCTCCATCCCACACACTTTGGATTAGAAATATTTTATATGATATGAAACTGGAAAAAATAAAATATACACTTGGGGATTCCACTGGTAAATTCAATAAGATTTGGCAACCTTTTCTGACATATGTGAAAGAGAAATCTGAGCTGAATGAATCAAGCTAGTTACAACTATTGACTTCACTGTGTTTAAATGATAATCTGTTTAAATACTATTCTGTATGTACTGTACTGTACGCTGCCTTTTTTTTCTTTTTCTTTCTTTGTCTTGAGGGGTGGGGATACTGTTCTGAGTGTTCATGTATGTGTTTTGCAGATTGATAAAAGGCAAATCCCATCCTGCAGAGGAATGCAGGACCAGATATGTGTGATTGCGACGCTGATCACACTAGTACGAATGTGTCAGAGTTGAGAGGCTGCATCCTCTGTCTGCAGAGCTGTTAAATAACAGGAGAAGGACTTCTTATAAAACAGATATCAACTACAGTTTTTTAGTATCTGTTTTAGTCTGCGTGACTGCGACGAACCCAAATGGTTCCTCTGAAAACTGTGAAATCCTGTCTTACCCCTGCGGGTTTAGAAAGGTCGACGGTGACGGTGAAGTTCTCCTTCTCCGTCTTCCGCCTGTCCGTCTCCAGCTCGTGGGGGCGGGGCTTACGAGGCGTCGTCACTGCGATGCCCTCCTGCTCCGCCTTCTTCTTGTCTTCCTCTATTTCCTGTGGGGACCAAGTCACAGAGTGAGGAAGAGACCGGCGCAGCGTTACACAGATACATGCGCTGCGTTTTTTGTGTGTAAAATTTCAGATGTCCATACCTGGTACCTCTTGACCAGAGCTTCATTCTTCTTCCTCAGAGCTTCGATCCTCTTGTCCAACTCTGCATCCTTCTCCTCCTTGGTCTTAAGGTCCACTGCCGAAGACTGACAGAGACAGAAGAAACGAGGAGGCTAAACAACCCACTAGAATACTGATGACAGGTCATCCTCCATTACTTTATTCATTTAATTTTCTACAGTTTCTAAAGATACAGCTCGTCTCAGTTAAAAGCATAATTTTCAATTTCACTCAACACAGTGGAGTTTACCTTTTCGGTAAACTGTGAGCTAGTTTTACAACAGCATACAGTTTTGCGTTCAGTGGTTTTTCCTACCTACCATAGCTGCCTGAGACTTGTCCTCAAACACAGGTGGGTGACAGCTCGCTCCTCCTGCAACGACGACAAAGACGAAGGTGAAGTTGTGGTGCAAAGCAGCTGGTTCACCTGAGATTTCAACAGTCTCCTTCACTTCAGATGCATCCTGGGTAAAGTCTCATTTCAACCTCATTACGCAGCCTGAAAAATGCCACACAAAAAGTGAAAAACACATCCTATGATTTCCCATGGACAAAACTAATTCCCTCATACGTCTTCTTTTACCTAACCAACAATCCGGGAACGAGCTCAGCAAATAGTTTGATAGCACTGATTGATAAGGTTTCATCTTCAACAATTTATCTAAACCCTAAATGATGCAGTAACAATCTTCTCATCATGTCAGAATCATGTCAGAAGAGACATCCTCTGATTTTTCATGAAATTTGGAAATAGGTGGAGACAGCGCGGCGTCTTGGTGGTCAGCACTGTTGTCTCACAGCTAGAAGGTTCCTGGTTCAAACCTCAGCAGGTCTTTCTGTGTGGAGTTTGCATGTTCTCCCTGTGCTAGCGTGGGTTTCCTCCAGGTTCTCCAGCTTCCTCCCACAGTCCAAAGACATGCATGTCAGGTTAACTGGTGGTTCTGAAATTGCCCGTAGTTGTGAGTGTGAGTGGTTGTTTGTCTACATATGGCCCTGTGATGGACTGGTCACCTGTCCAGGTGGACCCCTGCCTTTCACCTGAAGTGAGCTGGGATAGACTCCAGCAAATTCCCGTGACCCTGCAGAGGATTAAGCAGGTATAGATAATGGATGGATGGATGGAACCGGTTTTCAATTCTCACCTCTATGTCTACTAATGAAAGTGAGAGCTTTTCAGTGCCCGCAGTGTGAAAATAACTCAAATTATTGCATCTAAACACCCGCGCAGCCTTATGAAAACCAAAAGACAATTATGAAGGAGGCTATTAAAAAAAAAAAAAAAGATTCAATTTGCTCAAAAGCATAAAGACTGGACTCTGGGGCAAAGGAAAACATTTACGTGGGCCTAAAAAGTACAGATTTACCCTGATTAACGCGGACGGGCACATCAGTGCCCATCAAGCATGCGGAGGCAGTATTATGATCTGGGGTTGCTTCAGCTCTGCCCTTATGATTGACTGATTTAAACATTTTCTGGGTTTTCCTAGACAGCAGTAAAACAAAGCAGAACAAACAAACAAAAAAAAACACGTTC
>JAGFBZ010000364.1:730000-740000 GCA_018398805.1 Hirundichthys speculiger | reverse complement strand
TAACCTCATGACGGCCCACCTGCAGTACCTCGACGTCCCACCAGGGGGCCGCAGCTCACACTTTGGGTCCAGAGTCAGGTCAGAATCAGAGGACGTTGCTGAAGCTGTAGTGGTTGGGCTTGGGTGATTTTTCTCTAATTCGGATTATTTTACAGTTGAAGAAGCTCATAAAGTGTTCACTACTGAGAGCTGCAGGAATGAACAGCTCAGCAGATGAAGTGACTCTTTGTCAGCCTGGCTGCAGTGCTGAACAGAAAACATGGGTTATTTTTGTTTTCTTCCAATAATGATGAATAATGCGGTGTTCTGGCATCTCAAAGGGCTTTTTTGTAAATTACTGTCTTTCCAGGCGCGACGGGAGTCCACAGATTTATGGATCATGCTTCCAGCAGCATGATGCACCTGTTATGAACCCACATATGCACTCAAAAATTACACACAAGGGACAAAAGATCTCGACCGCTTTCTCAGGTAGCGATAAACACCTTCCATATAACATTTACAAAAATGGATCTTCATGTTTTGTTTTTCTGGATTTTGTTAGTGGATTATAAAACTCTAACCTGTGTTTGAAATATTAAAATCGACTGCGGTGGATCTGGCTTTTGCAGATTTAAAGTCTCACGCGTACAGAAGACGACAGACTACAGTGATCCCTCGCCAATTCGCGCTTTAAGTTCCGGTTTTAGTTATTCGCGGATTTTTCAGAAATGTATAATACAATTAAAAAAATCAAGAAAAAAATCATCCAGGATGTTGTGTGCGTTCTCTCACAGCGAAGAAATGTTGAGAGCCAGCCTGGCCCCTTTAAGAAGGTGGCCTTATGGGCTGGGGCGCCGAAAAGGGGGGGTAAAGGATACGGATTATAGGGGCCCATGATTGAGGGGGGCCCAGAGAGGCCCCTAATTATGATCAAAAATAGCATCAACAAATTTCGCCGCTGTGTTGGGGGGCCCTGTAAAGATTCTTTTCATGGGGCCCAAAATCCCTAGCGGCGCCCCTGCTTATGGGTAATGTAGTGTGTGTGTGTCGTGGGACGGCAGAATGAAAACGGGGTTAGATGAAAAGTGTAGTGAGCATCAACAGCAGCCCAGCGTGTATAGATTTACATTCTCTGTTAACCGACAGGAGCCCAACAATACAACCTGTGTGATGTTACAAGTTCCTGCAGTGCCAGAATAAAGTTCCCGTTCCATGCAGAGAAAACCGGACTGTTTCTTTTGTTGTTGTTAGCCGCTAATTACAAGCCAAAAATAGCACAATACCAGCAGTTTCTTTACTACGGTTCAGAGACCAGAGGCTGTGAAGGAAACAGAAAGACCACAGTTGAGCCTTGGTCTTGTTTCGCTGCAGTGTCTCGCTACTTTTTGGGGGGTTTAAAACATATTTTAAACACCTTATTTAGCCTTGGGGGGGCTCCGGCTCCTATTCGCGGATTTTTTTATTCGCGGGGGAGCCCCGGTCTCCATTAGCCACGAAAAATAAGGGATCACTACCCTGAGTTCAGAGGGGATTCCTCTGAGACCTGCCTCCCTGTCCTATGTCAAAAAAATAAATGACCTAATATGTGCAGTTGTGTTAACATTTCATTGACTATAAATGTGTTAGAACGTTAAACATGAAAGACGAGTTGATTCAGAATCAGCTACTTCTTCACCAGTAAAGTAGTTAACTTGTCCGTACGTTCCCATAATGCTTTCTGGTTGATGCATTTCCCCGTGGAAGCTGAGCGTCTCTGGGACTGCATGGAGCATTTTTTTTTCATTGCTCCATGCAGGTCAACCCCCCCCCCCCCCCCCCCCCCCCCCGACAGGTTTTCGATATATATATACTGTCACGTCTCATGCATGATTTCAGTCCCATCGTGGATCATGCAAAGTCAGATGACAAGCAGCGACCACTTGTTGGCATTTCTACAGTGAAATACTTCATTTCTTACACTGTAAATAAATTACACTCACTGTAGGGAAGGTAAGGGCAGAATTTACACATAAATAGATTGACACGTTTTTATGATGTACTCCGACTATGAGCTTCCCCTGTTTGAATGACCAGAAACCTCCACTGGCTGAGTTCCAGTTTCGGTGGACGCAGTCAAAACAAACAGCTTCCCTGTTGTTTGGGCAGAACAGTGAGCAGTGACCAAACAGGATTTGCTAATCACTCGATGAGATCTTGCACGGGAGCCCATGTGTCTGTGGCATCACATAACTAGCTGGAGACTGTGATGGAGACAGGTGGGGTGGGGGGGGGGTGGCATCAGACAGCGTCATCAGTTACACTGGAACAACTGGTCTAATGTTGCACGCAGGAGCAGGGTCCCTTCTAATCTAATGATGCCACGAAAGCGTCACACGACTTACTGTTCACACGACAAAACAAGGTGAACATGTCGACCGGCATGTTTGCAGAGTAGAACGCGGCGTTGTGAAAAGCCACGCCCTCAGGCGACGTCGCAACAGGAAGAACACGGATCCAAAATGAGTGAAAGATAATAACTGCTGCCGCGTTTGATTCCACTCCTTCAGTTTCGGTATCCTCAAAGTCTGGCGAGCCGGCCCGCCGTCGGTCTGAGACGCCTGGAGGATCATATCTGTTGGAATGACGGGCCAGAACTCTCTGCTCGTGACTGCTGTAGCGCTGCGTGAGCTGGCATGTGACGGAACGCCTAACGTGACTGATCACGCTTGATATCTCATGACAGTTTATAACCTTGGCACCACCCACTCCAGTGAAACTTCAAAGGGTAACTTGGTATGACCTGAAGAGGTGAAACCTCTCAGATCCCCTTTTTTTTTTCTAACATACATTAGTCATGGTTCAGTTCGACACGCTCGTCTCGTTAGTTTGATACATTTCTTTTGAGTTTTGGGTTGCGTTTGGTCAGTTTCGTTTTGTGCTTATTCACCATTTATGTCCATTTATGTCCCTGTTGGTTGGTGGTTGCTTTGGCCGAATCAGCCCATAAGTTCCCCTCATGAGTCATTGAGTTTGTCCATTTTATTCAGTCAAGTTTGTCTTGTTTTCCCTTTGATGAGGAGCCCGTTTGAAATGTCGGGGTATAACTGATTACTACTGGACTGTCTGGACTGTAGCACGTCTCATCTGACACACAACGTAACACAACATGACGCAACAGGAATTTGTGTAACTTGACAGGATGGGATCACGTGGTACGATATGACATCGACTTAAAGATGTGACCCCACGTAACATTACTCGGTCTCGCCACAGCACCTCAGTTGACACTGACAACCACATGACATCACATGACGTAAAACAAACCGATCACATGACATGATACAGTATTTTCGGTCTTGATGAAACGTTACATAAGCGGCCCTCGAGGACCTGGTTGGCTAAACACTGGTGGAAATGTTTATTTTTTTCTACAGTTTTTTTTTTGTACTTTTATCACGAATCCTGAATTTAAAAACAAGAAACAAAGAGGTAACACGTTACACCTGGTTGACAGTGGGGTCAGGAGGTGTGCTGTTTATCAGAATCAGATGGGAAGGCAAAAAGAGTGGATGGTGCAACCCTTTCTAATTACTTGGGGTTGGAAGCACGACTGGCTGGAGCAGTTGGGTCAATCTGGAGTTTAATTAATACGTTGCAATTAGGGGTGAGTATTGGCAAGGACCTCACAATACGATATGTATCGCGATACTTGGGTCACAATACGATATTATCGCGAAGCCGTGATATCACAATATTCTACCCAGTTAATATCCAAATTAAAAGTAGAGATGAAAAATCAAGTTGCTGTATATGTTCATCAGATGATATTGATCATTCAGAGGACAAATTGAGTCAAAACTATTTGCTTCAAAACAACCTATTTATTGTTTATTATTAGTGTTTTTGCACTTTTTTAAACGAATGAATGAATTTTCCTAAAAAAATCGATATTAGGAGCTGAAAAATCGATATTATATCAGCCGAAAATCACGATATATCGCCAAATCGATTTTTTTTCACACCCCTAGTGAAATACAGTTTAGTCTGGCTACAGCTCGGATAGTCTGTCCTTTCTTTGTCGCAGTGTACATGCACATGAACGATTACGATTTACCAAGTAAAACATGTCACACAGTAGGCGGTGATGGTGCCAGCTCTCAGCTTGTTGGGCTTTTCTGGCGACCTAAATGTCAAATCTTTGGTTTTGCTGGTGGCAGCCCTTCCACTAGCACTTCCAGGTCAAAGCCTGGGGTGGTAACTGATGCGGCTGAACATCCAGCCAGTGCGTCAGACTGGGAGAGCGCTGGCGTTCGGTCACATGAAACATTTACATGCATTTCAAAGCTATGCTTTGAGCCGGACTGATGCAGTAATGCACTGCTGTGATCCACGTGATGGGGCTGGGGATCGAGCTGGAGACTTTCTGGTCCGGGAGCAACTGACTCGACGCTGCGCCACAGCCACGCAGGACATAATGCTAACGAACAAGATTTCATTTTATCGTTCCCTACTTAACACTGGTTCCCAGTTACCTACAGCAGTGTTGGCAGTTTATAAATCAACAGATAATATGGGACTGAAATACAAGTCTGATCTCATTGTAGAATATAAGTAAATCACGCCTTATCTTACCTTACCTTTAAAATATTTTCATGTCAAACTCCAGTCTGACAAGAAAAACTACTTTTTTTTTTTAAAGCTTGAATCTTTCTGCCCTCCTAATTTATTAATTAGAATTCATTATGTGAGACGGGTCAGCACAACTCCATGCATGGCGGATTAATCACTGTTTAATTATCCCGAAGCTCCACACACACTTGTTCGAAGCGGTGACCCTGCAGGACGGAGAGCCGCTGGATTCTCTTTCACTCTGGGCCTGAATACCGGGGGGGGGGGGGGGGGGGGGGGGGGGGGATGAGCTCATTGTCGTGAGAGCCAAACAACAGCCTCCCCGAGGACGACATGAGAACCCATGAGTCTCTGATGTCGGGCCGAGGAAAGTGACGGCGGTTTCTCTCGTTGGTATAAACAACTCAGGAGTTCAGAACAAAAACATCTGTGAGCGTTCGCGCCATCGCTGGGCAGAAGTTACCGAGGACTCCACTCGCCCAGAGGAAAGCTGATAACTTTCCCCCTGAGAAACCTGGAAAATACCCCCCTGAACTGACATAGGAGAAATCCATGCTGGCCTTCAAAAGCACCTCATAGACCACATGTGTCAAACACAAGGCCCGTGGGCCAAATGTGGCCCGTCACGTCATTGTATGTGGCCCTCGAGAGCTTGGACGTTATTGGCTTAAAGGAGCCGTTTGTAAGATTATGGCCAAAACTGGTACTGCAGTCACTTTCAAATTACTATTGAGCGGCGTGTACCCTCCCCCTCCTCCCCGACCAGAGGTTGCCAGGTTGGTTGCAGAATGCAGCAGGAACGTAGGCTGTCATGGCAAACGACGAGTCCTACACAGTAAGTTTATTTTCTGTTAATTATATTTAATGCTTTATGAAAGATCTTTTCTTTCTTTGATCTTTCATAACTAGAGGAAATATTTTCCCGTTGAGGCGTTTCGTAACCTGAAAGTTTCGTATGTAGAGGCGTTCGTAAGTAGAGGTACCACTGTTACCTTGTCCAAGTAAATTAGCGTTAGCCAAACATTTAGCTATGAATCTTACCTGTCCAGGAGAAAATCAGCAACGTTGGCGTCTGTCTTCAAATTCTTCTCCGCTTTCAGCCGTCTCCATCTATCAAAAGCATCTCCTATACAAATCCTTGTTTTATTTCGGACCTTGTCACGACGTAACTCGGATTCATAACGAGGTCTTTTAGGTTTTGGAAAGCTAGACATTTTTTCATCCAACACGTTCGTAGCGGCTGCTGTGATAAATAGAGCCGAGCTGGCAACCCGGATGCCGAAACACTACTGACTTTGTGATTGGGAGATAGGTGGAGGGTGGCGCTTCAGACCAAAACAAAAAATGACAACATCAACATCAGTTGAGGGCTGCAACTCCTCTTTTTAAACGGGAATATCCTGGCTTGAGTGCTGTTGTCAGTGACATAAGTATTTGAAATGAACATGATTTTTAAATGTCTGTTGACATATCGAGGTCATTTTATGATTCGTTTTATTAGATCTCTTACATACGGCTCCTTTAAATTTCAAACCAATATTTTAAGACTTCAAATAAGCTTACACCGCTTTAAAGCGCATATTGACAATAAACTACATCTCCCATCATGCATTTCGTTGTTACCCACAACAATAACGGTAGCTATGAGCAAGACAATTTTTCAGGACTTCAGAAAAACCTCTACAAACTAATCCCAACATGTCCAAGAAAAGAAAAACTGATGCACAAGAAAGGCAGTTTCATGAACGATGAGAAAACAATTACAAGTTTGTATCTCAAGATGAAATAACTGTATGTCTTTTGTGTTATGAGGCTGGTGCCAGTCGTGAAAGAGTTTAATCTACATTGGTATTTTGACAGCAAATACAGAGCTAAGTATGCTAAATTTAGCCTGCAAGAAAAACAAAGAACCGCTTCTGCTTCTGAAACCAAGGTAATAGATACTCTTACAACCACAAACCCTGAGTTTAATATAACAATGACTTAAATATTTGAAACTTGAATACATAATAAATACAGAAATCGTTATTTAACAATATAATAAGGTGTAGTTTAATTTATTTTTTTCATTTTCATTGCATTTTGTTACATTCATGCCGTCAATCTGGCCCTTCGAGGGCAACCATGATGCTGATGTGGCCCTCGGTGAAAATGAGTCTGACACCCCTGTCATAGCCCAGTGCTGATCAGGTTCAAGATACAAAGATGATCAAAAAGGTTCAATTTCAATTCATTATGTGAGACGGGTCAGCACAACTCCCAAGTCAACCTCCCAAGTCGAACTCTCAAGTCAACCTCTGGTTGGGTTAATGGTCAGTCAGTCACATGTGCACTAGACACAGGACTGTCAGGAGGCTTAAAAATGACTTCTCAGACATGTTGGTAAACTCTCTGTCTTGAATAACAAGTTGTGTCTGCTGTTATTTTACCATTAAGTTCAGTGAACTAACAGGAAACCCTCACATCCATACGATACATGATATGACTGCATCTGTTATGAAGAAAATGACATTTCACCACTTAACTATATAACTTGTTTCACTGTGTCTCCGGCCAGAAGTGCTTATGAAGAGGAAACGAGCCGACTCCACGAGTTCTCCATCCACCGTGTCCTTTCACCAGATTAGAGTTAGGAGGTGATACGCACAAATGGATGGGTTTAAGTTTAGATGTGACAAAACGCCTGGTTAGAAAAGTAACTTCTTTTAGCTTTTCCCTTGATTTAGCGCAGGTTTTAGCTGGGGTAAAACCTCCCCATTCCTCACGTGACCCTTTAGGGGCCAGGGCCCTGGGGTCAGTGGGGACAACGTGGGGTTTGGTGTCCCAGTGGGGACAACGTGGGGTTTGGTGTCCTGACAGGGACACATCAGCCTGTGACGTGGCTGGGGATTGGTTCTGGTTGGAGGGCAACTGACACCACCTAAATACGTTAGGGGTGCACCATAATTATCGGCACGATAGTTATCAGCCAATAACAGGAAATTATGATGTCATTCTGATAAGTCCGATATCATGACGAATAGCCCCAATAACATATATATATATTCTTGTCAACACAGCAGTGCCTCTCTCCCTCTGAGACCTGAATAACCGGCAGTGAATGTTATGTTCAAGTAACGTCGGCATAATCAGACTATCAATCAGATTATTGATTTCTCAATAAGGAAAATCAAGAATACCCCCTCATGCCAGAAAACAACTCGTTAACTCGGTCATAATTTTAGTAGTTGCTGACTTGAATTGATATTCGCAGTATTCTCCCATGTTACACATAAAAAATAGAAAAAGTAGAAAAGGCTGAAAGAACGATTAGCAAACGAGGGAACGCAGGAATTTACGTTACACCTTGAATGCAGCCTGCAGCCAGCGTGCTGATAAAAACAAAAAACACGGTGGCGACTGTATGGAAATTCATTAAAGTTTCCAAAAATGATAGTTCGCTGGTTATTTGTCACAAATGATCCAAGTGAATTCCACGAGGAGGGAAAAATAACACAAGCTTTAATACGTTAAACCAGATCAGCCACCTGAAACATAACCATCGCTTTTGAAAATGTTGAAATCGTGCTAATGTGAGCTAACGTGAGCTAACGTGAGCTAACGCTAACATGAGCAAGCCAGCAGCAAAGAATTCACCGGTACTTACACACATTGGCAACGCTTTTGAAAAATCCAAGAAATTTGCCAAAGATGACCCACAGGTAAAGGTGAAATGGGTAGAAGGGAGAAATGTTTGAATCTAACTTGTGTCAGTGCATTAATTTTCTATGTATATTTCCTTTCCATATTATATTTCCATCAGTTCAAGGAGCCTCTATTTTTTTTTATATCAGTCAGTAATGAACCTTATTTAAGTTGATGTGAGATATCAAATAGGTTTGTTTGATAGCTTTACAAAAACGTTTGACAACCTTGCCAATAGTTTTTTTTATTAGAAAAAATAAATATCTGTTCATTTAAAGAGTCAAAACTGTTTTTGGTTTTGTTCATAGTATTGATGTAATGATCTTAGGTATATGTGTGTGTTATCGGTTATCGGTATCGGCCTTTAGGAGCTGAAAGTTATCAGTTATCAGTTTTAAAAAACAGTTATCGTGCATCCCTAAAATACGTGGCTACAGTTATGAAAATATACACAGTTAAGCACTACGCACTTCACCATTCAGGGGTTGTGTTTCAGTCATGTGACATAGATGCTGCAGGCGCAGTAAAAAATGACTCGCACTCAACATTTATCAGCTCCAGCTCACATAAGATAATAAACGACATGAGAAATGAACCACAGGAGGCTCAGACCGTTCGTGGAGGTCCAGGGGCTGTCGCTGGGAGGCTAATGAAGCATTTCAATCATCAGAAATTCACTGGGAAACAGAGATATCGATTACTAAATTGGATTGCAAATCAACTGAGAGATCCATAAATGGAAAAAAAAGATTTTCTAAATCGTTTACCCTCTTGATCTGGGTTCCCTCATTACCTTTTTCTTGGCACTTTTGGCCTTGAGCGAAGACAGGCAGACTAAACAAGGCACCAGAGTGCTCTGACTGGTCTCTGCAGTGTTCAAGCTGCTTTTCTTTGCTCAGGTCCCATAGGTTGTGGAAGAGGAGAGGCTAGATCAGACCTAGATCAGGCTAGATCAGATGCAGAAAAACTCATAAGTCTTTCAGGATTTCCTAACAGCTCTCTTAAAAGCCTCGAGGTGATCCAGCGTGTCGGAGCTAGACTTCAGATGAGAACTAACAAGAGGGATCACATCTCTCCACCTTCAGCTTCACTGCCCAGCGTTTGTTCGTTTTTCTCTCTCGATGTTCTTGATCATTTCTTCTCTCTCACCTCAGTCCAACCAGTCAAGTCGGACGGAGATCCTTCCTGTTTGTTTCTGCTGGAGGTCTCTCCCTGTGGAATTAAAGTTTTATTTCTCCACCTGTCTCCAAGTGCTTGCTCAGAAAAAATTGATGAATTTTTTTTAGGGTTCCCCGTAATTTAAGAAGCCCTGAAAGCACCTGGTGCCGCATAACTGAAGCTGTATGTAACTCAGCTAAGTAAGAGTTTGTAAAAGTATTAAAGAGCGGAAAAATACATCCTACGAGACCTTCTCGTTCAATAATGATAACTGGAGGAGTCTCAAATCTTCTTTTGTCTCTCTGGACAGAGCAGCGTGATGTGTGTGGTCAGTTTTAGTTTGTCTGGTCCTGCGCTGAACTAATACGATATGTATCATAATACATGTACATAATACTTGGGTCATGGTGCGATATTATCACGATATCACGATGGATTGCGATATTCTACCCAGTTAATATCAAAATTAAAAGTAGAGATGAAAAATCAAGTTTCTGTATATGTTCATGAGATGATATTGATCATTCAGAGGACAAATTGAGTTGAAACTATTTGCTTCAAAACAACC